>CM033473.1:53435124-53727818 GCA_019447015.1 Hymenochirus boettgeri | reverse complement strand
GGCACATGGTAACCCTGATAAGTAAATATTACACTGGCACATGGTAAACCTGATAAGTAAATATTACACCGGCACATGGTAACCCCGATAAGTAAATATTACACTGGCACATGGTAACCCTGATAAGTAAATATTACACTGGCACATGGTAACCCTGATAAGTAAATATTACACTGGCAAATAGAAAGAAAACCGACACATGGTAACCCTATAATTAAATATTACAAACTGGCACATGGTAAACCCTGAATAGTAATTTACACTTGGCACATGTGTAACCCTGATAAGTAAATATTACACTGGCACATGGTAACCCTGAAAGTAAATTCAACACTGCCACATAGTAACCGATACTAATAATTTACAAACACCCACATGGTAAACCCTGATAAGTAAATATTACAAACAAACTGGCACATGGTAAACCCTGATAAGTAAATATAAGTACAACATACAACTGGCACATGGTAACCCTGATAAGTAAATATTACACTGGCACATGTAACCCTGATAAGTAAATTTACACCGGCACATGGTAACCCTAAATATTACACCTGGCACCATGGTAACCCTGATAAGTAATATTACAAATCATACAATCACCGACACATAGTAAACCACCCTGATAAGTAAATATTAACACACCGGCACATGGTGTAACCCTGATAAGTAATATTACACTGGCACATGGAACCCTGATAAGTAAATATTACACCTGGCACATGGTAACCCTGATAAGTATATTAACACTACCTGGACATGGTAACACCTGATAAGTAAATATTACAACACACCCGGCACTGGTACCCTAAATATACAACCGGCACATGGTAACCCTGATAAGTAAAATATTACACCGGCACATGGTAACCCTGATAAGTAAATATTACAAACACGGCACATGTACCCCGATAAGTAAATATTACCACTGGCACATGGTAACCCTGATAAGTACTATTACACTGGCACATGTAACCCCGATAAGTAATATTACAATTACACCGGCACATGGTAACCCATAGTAAATATTACACTGGCACATGGTAACCCTGATAAGTAAATATCAACAACTCACATGTACCCGTAATGGCACATGGTACCCCGATAAGTAAATATTACAAAACCAAAACACCGGCACATGGTAACCCCCGATAAGTAAATATTACACAATAACACCGGCACATGGTCAACCCCATAAGTAAATATTACACCGGCACATGTTAACCCCGATAAGTAAATATTACAAACAACCGGCACATGGTAACCCCCGATAAGTAAATATTAACACTGGCACATGGTAACCCTGATAAGTAACTATACATCTGGCGCCATGGTAACCTGAATTAAACTAAATAATTACACTGGCGCATGGTAACCCTGATAATAATATTACTCCTGGCCGATGTAACCCTGATAAGTACCTAATTACTCCTGCACATGGTAACCCTGATAAGTAACTATTACTCCTGCCACATGGTAACCCTGATAAGAATATTACACTGCACATGGAACTCCGAAAAGTAATATTACCCTGCCATGGTAACCCTGAGAAGTAAATATTAACACACTGGCACATGGTAACTCCGATAAGTAAATATACACTGGCACATGGTACCACCCTGAGAAGTAAATATTAAACGGCACATGGTACCCCTGATAAGTAAATATTACACTGGCACATGGTAACTCCGATAAGTAAATATTCACATGGCTCATGGTAACCCTGAGAAGTAATATTACACTGGCACATGGTAACCCTGATAAGTAAATATTACACTGCACATGGTAACCCTGATAAGTAAATATTACACACGGCACATGGTAACCCTGATCAGTAAATATTACACTGGCACATGGTATAACCCTGATAAGTAATATTACATACACTGGCACCATGTTAACCCCGATAGTAAATTAATTACACAACCCGGCACTGGTACACCTGATAAGTAAATATTACAACACCGGCACATGGTAACCCTGATAAGTAAATATTACACTGGCACACTGGTACACTCTGATAAGTAAATATTACCCCGGCACATGGTAACCCTGATAAGTAAAATTATAACACTGGCACATGGTAACTCTGATAAGTAAATATTACACCGGCACATGGGTAACCCTGATAATTAAATATTACACACGGCACATGTAACCCTGATAATAATATTACACCGGCACATGATAACCCCATAAGTAAATATTACACCGGCACATGGTAACTCCTGATAAGTAAATATACAAACCGGCACATGGTAACCCTGATAAGTAATATTACACTGCACATGGTAACTCTGATAAGTAAATATTACACCGGCACATGGTAACCCTGATAGTAAATATTACTACATCCGGCACATGTATACCCTGATAAGTAAATATTACACCGGCACATGATAACCCAATAAGTAAAATATTACACCGGCACTGGTAACCCTGAGAATAATTTACCACCGCACATGTACCCGTAAGTAAATATTACACTGGCATATGGTAACCCTGATAAGTAAATATACAACCTGGCACATTGTACCCTGATAAGTAAATATTACACTGGCACAGGGTAACTCTGATAAGTAAATATTAACACCGGCACATGGTAACCCTGATAAGTAAATATTACACTGGCACATGGTAACCCCGTAAGTAAATATTACACTGGCATATGGTAACCCTGATAAGTAAATATTACAACACACGGCACATGGTAACCCTGATAAGTAATATTACACTGTCACATGGTAACCTGATAAGTAAAATTACACAACCGGCACATGGTAACCCTGATAAGTAAATATTACAACTGGCACATGGTAACCCTGATAAGTAAATATTACACGTCACATGGTAACCCTGTAATAATATTTACAAACACCGGCACATGGTAACCTAATAAGTAAATATTACAACAACCGGCACATGGTAACACCTGAATAATAAATATTACACTGTCACATGGTAACCCTGATAAGTAAATATTACACGTCCCATGGTAACCCTAATAAATATTACACCGGCACATGGTAACCCTGATAAGTAAATATAACCTGGCACATGGTAACCCTGATAAGTAAATATACCCTGGCATATATGTAACCCTGATAAGTAAATATTACACTGTCACATGGTAACCCTGATAAGTAAAAATATTACACTGCACATGGTAACCCTGATAGTAAATATTACACCGGCCCATGTAACCCTGTATAAGTAAATATTACCACCGGCACATGGTAACCCTGATAAGTAATATTACACTGGCATATGGTAACCCTATAAGAATATTCCAACACGGCACATGGTAAACCCGCGATAAGTAAATATTACACTGGCACATGTAACCCTGATAAGTAAATATTACACTGGCACATGTGTAACCTGATAAGTAATATTACAACCCTGGCAACATGTACCCCATGATAAGTAAATATTGCCACTGGGACGAACTAAATATAGTAGAAATAAAGGTATGAAAAAGGGGGAAATAGTAGTCATAAAATATATATATATACACACACACACACACACACAAAACAAAAGGACAAAGCAAACAAAACAAACAGAAAGCAAAAAGCTGCTGATGCTGCTAGTAAAGGGCCGCACTGTCAGTTACACAACAAACAGACACTGCACACAGATACAGAAAGACAAACAAAAAACGGACACCTAGACTCTAAACGGTCATAACACAAATTTGTCCAAAGGATATAGGTGGGTTCGTCCTTACAAGACTTTTGGTCTCACAAGGGAGTCCTTAAAAGGAGGTACGGTCTCAAGATGTGTGAATACAGGGTGGGGGTAACAACAAGTGCTTAACCACCACACTGAAATCCACACACAGAAAGCTCTCAAAAAGCTCAAAAGCACCAAAACTCTCTCTCCAACTCCGACACTGTCGGTCTCCACTAAACACACTCCAACACCACTGGACAAAATGTCCGCCTAGTTGAAGCAGCCTTTTATACCAGGGGGCTGGCAATAATCATGTTAGCGCCATTGGCTAATTTTGGGTCATGTGGCTTGCTCCGTCTTGAAAATAACCCCCAAAAATTCGAATTACAAGAATTTCTCGTTTTTTCAATGAATACGAAAATTTGTTAATTACGATGATCTTCGTTTTTTCCGGGTACCGGAGTACGGCTGATTCTCTTAATTACGAGATAACTCGTATTTTCGAAAATTTTTGAAAAAAAAAAATCGCGGTTTCGGAAGTTCGGAAGGCGGAAAATCCGGAATAATCCACCGTCTGCGACGGGATAAATCGTGCGGCGGATCCGAGTTTCGGACCGGCCATCTCTAGCCGGAGTAATAGTTACTTAATAGGGTTTTACCATGCGCAGTGTAATATTTACTTATCAGGGTTACCATGTGCCAGTGTAATATTTACTTATCGGGTTACCATGTGCCGGTGTAATATTTACTTATCAGGTTACCATGTGCCAGTGTAATATTTACTTATCAGGGTTTACCATTGCCATGTAATATTTACTTATCAGTTACCATGTGCCAGTGTAATATTTACTTATCAGGGTTACCATGTGCCAGTTTATATTTCTTATCGGGTTACCATGTGCCAGTGTAATATTTACTTATCGGGTTACCATGTGCCAGTGTATATTTACTTATCGGGTACCATGTTCGGTGTAATATTTACTTATCAGGGTTACCATGTGCCAGTGTAATTTACTTTCAGGGTTACCATGTGCCAGTGTAATATTTACTTATCGGGTTACCATGTGCCGGTGTAATATTACTTATCGGGGTTACACATGTGCCGGTGTAATATTACTATCAGGGTACTCATGTGCCGGTGTAATATTTACTTATCAGGGTTACCATGTGCCGGTGTAATATTTAGGGTTACCATGTGCCAGTGTAATATTTACTTATCAGGGTTACCATGTGCCGGTGTAATATTTACTTATCAGGTTACCATGTGCCGGTGTAATATTTACTTATCAGGTTACCATGTGCCAGTGTAATATTTACTTATCAGGGTTACCATGTGCCAGTGTAATATTTACTTATCAGGGTTACCATGTGCCGGTGTAATATTTACTTATCAGGGTTACCATGTGCCGGTTAATATTTACTTATCAGGGTTACCATGTGCCAGTGTAATATTTACTTATCAGGGTTACCATGTGCCAGTGTAATATTTACTTTCGGGTTACCATGTGCCAGTGTAATATTTACTTATCGGGTTACCATGTGCCAGTGTAATATTACTTATCAGGTTACCATGTGCCAGTGTAATATTACTTATCAGGTTACCATGTGCCAGTGCAGAAGTTCAGCGGCATCTCACGGAAGATGGTCCCCAGAAGTTCAGCAGCTTCTCATGAAAGATGGTCTCTAGAAGTTCAGCGGCGTCCCACAGAAAATGGTTCAGAGAAGTTTATTGGTGTCCCATGGAAGATGGTCCCCAGAAGTTCAGCAGCGTCTCACGGGAAGATGGTCCCCAGAACACAAGGGCCCAGCAGCCCCCCTCACAAGCCCAGCAGCCCCCCTCACAGACCCAACAGCCCCCCTCACAGACCAAGCAACCCTAATCCCTCACAGGCCCAGAAGTTTCCCTGAAAGGCCTAGCAACCCTAACCCCTCACAGGCTCAGCAGCCCCTTGCAGAGCCGCAAAGGCAGTGGTTTTAAATTCCACTGCCTTTGGTTAGACATATGCCGCCAGCTGCTCGTGACCATCCGCTCCTCCTCTGCTTACAATCTCCGCCTCTCCTGACCTGCATGCGACGCTTCCTCCCTCTCCACCCGGCGCCAGTTAGCACTCATTTTTTTAAAACTGGTCTGGACTATACAATGAATTGCCGCCTCTTTAGTTTACAGACGCAGTGCCGCTCCGCAGCTTTGTCTCAGAGCGGCTCATTAGCGAGACGGCCCTGGGTGGTTGACGTTCCTACTAGAAAAGGAGCTCTGTTGGATCTGGTAATATCTAACATCGTGGATTATTATATTATAGTTATAAAAGTAACTGGAGGATTAGGTAATTGTGACCATGAAATAGTGGCGTTTAGTGTATGTTATCGATTCACGTGCTCTCTGGTGTTTGTTGGTGGCTTATTCCTTCATTAGAAACTGAACGATTTTTTTGTTTGTTATGTTCATTTGTCCCTTACGTGATTGCACAGTTTTAAAATACATCAGTTCTAGTTTTTTGTTTTGAGTTTTTTTAAAATTGTCATCATTTCTGCACAACCTCACAAGTTTTTACAGTATGAACAAATCACATAGTGAAAGCTGGTTAATGTTTGGGATGCCCCTAAGTTCCACTTAGGGTTGAATTGATAACTGTTCAATCTGTAGAAAGAAATAAAGTATGACAAATTAGTCTATCCCCTACTTGATTCATTATTTGGTTTAAGAACTAAATTACAGACCAAAGGTATTATATCTGCAATCCCATAAGCAGTGGTTCAAGCTTCACTTGATTGTTTAAAAAAAAAAACAAAAAAAAGCTTCTACAATCAGAAATGTTTGCAGTGTTACTGGTAGGAATACATAGGGGCATATTTGAAAAGATCGATAATATCGCAAAAAAATTACCGCCCGACATCGCAGTCCTCGAAAATAAGCGCTATCTCGCCGTATTTTATAACGGCGAGCCGCGAGTTCCCGCGATACCTATCGCGCCGCGATTGCTGCGGTATTTTAAGTTTAAGCCCCTTGCGCGGCGAATACTGTAATGTATCGCCGCGAAGGGACTAAAATCCCTTCCCGAACGACCCGCTCCTCCTACCCCGCCCACGATACCCCCGCGGCGCGTGTCAGCCGGCGACCACCCTCCGCCGCCGTGCCCCTTCCCATCATCCCCTCCCCACCGTTCCCCGTTCGCAGGCAACTCTCTACGGGAGCTAGGAGGGGCTGGCCGGAAGGGGCCGCCGCAGGTGTTCGCGACCAGGACCCTCCTGTCACCACCCTCCCCGCCCCCCTCCAAGCCCCCCTCCCAACCCGGACCGCTCCCGGTGAGGGGAGACGGGAGGGAAGTCCGCTGGGGGTGTGGAGGCTCCCTCCAGGCTGGTCCCTGAGAGGGCCTTTTGGGGCTGAGACCGGGACCCCCCGCCCCTCCCCAGCCCTTACAATGGCCCTTGCGGTCATGACAGATTGCCTTTGGCGGGGTCCCGCCGCATCTGAAACCGTGACCCCCCTGCGGCTCTTAAAAGAGCCCTTGGCGCGTCTTCTTTCTTCCAGTCCCTGCACAACCAGCTCCGCCGAGGCGCCGACCCCCAGAGGTACCCTGCGCCCGCCAGGGTACCCCCGGCGGGCGCCGGCGACCTCAAACTAGGCCGATGTTGCCCGGCTTCTTGATTCCACGCTACGTCTTCGGGCTGGCGACAACCACCCCACTCAAAAAAGTTCGAAATCTGATTGGTTAATTTAAGCAAGGTATTAAAAATTGCCAATCAAACGGATTAGGATTTCTGCAAACCATATAAGAGGAGCTTTTCCGCCGAGTCACATCAGATGGGCCAAATCGGCAGTAGATGGCTGAAGCAGAAGAAAGAAGCGTGCTGGCAACATCGGTGAATCGGCTCCGCTGGGGCCGGCGTGCCAGCGGCTCACTGTCGCCGCAGTGATCCCTGCCTGGCAATCGGCGACCTGATGGTGTTGTTGTCGCCAGCCCGAAGACGTCGCCCAGGGTCTTTTAAGAGCCCGCACTGGGGGTCCCGGTTCGAGCTGCGGCCCCGCCAAAGGCACTTATTAGTGCCGCGGGCACTTGTACGTGCACTGCACTGGCCCCTTACAAGGGCCGGGAGGGTGTCCTGTTTCGAGCTGCGGGGATCCCCTACGCCCAAAGGGCTCTTATAAGAGCCGCAAGGGCACTTGTCACGTCCGCAAGAGGCCAGGGGAGTGGGTCCCGGTTCGAGCTTGCGGACCCCTTAAAAGTAATCCCCAAAAGGCTCTTGTCAGAGCCGCAAAGTGCACTTGGTAAGTGCCGCAAGGGCCCTTTATAAGGGCCGGGGAGGTTGGTCCCGGTTCGGCGGCGGGACCCCTCCCTAGCCCCCACAAAGGCCGTTCTCAGGGCCCCGCGGTACACAGGGAGCTGTCGAAAGGGCAGGTAGCCCTCCTCCACCCCCCCAGCGGCTCCCTCCCGTCCCCCCCCGGAGCGGCCGGGCGGGGGCTTGGAAGGGGTGGCATCCGGGGAGGGGGTGGCGCGGCGGTTGGTCGCGACACCTGCTGCGGCCCCTTCCCGCAGCCCCTCCTAGCCTCCCGTTCCGAGATTGCCGCGAACGGGGACCGGGTTGGGAGTGGCTGGCTGGGAGTGGCGGCGGCGGCGGTGGTCGCCGCCCTGCCAAGCCGCGAGGGGGGTGGGCCAGGTTGGGCGTGTCTCCCGGGCGGTGCGCCACCCGCCGCGGGTTGCCTGCCCATCCCCGTCCGGCGGGAGGTTAGTATCGGCTGACTTCGCCTCCCTTCAGGTGGCCGAAGTAAAACAGCCGTTACTAAAGCAAAGCGCGGTACCCGGTAATTATCGGCGCGAAAGGTTAACCTTCGTTAACTTTTTTGCGGCCGTTTTCGGACCTTTATAAATCGCGGTAACCGCTATTTATGGTTATGTCCCGCCGAAAACGGCCGCAACAGTTTACGAACCTTTTTAATATTGCACATCGAGTTGGAGATTATCCAGGGATATTTCTAAATGCCTGCACCATTGTGTCTATGCTCCTTCCTCCTAACCTAAACTCTAAAGTTTTCTCTCGCTAAGAGTCTCCTTACTACTTTATCTCTACACTGTGGGGTGGTAAATTGTTCTCCTCTCTGGTGCCGTGCAACATCCTCACCCATCAGATGTTTCTTGAGAAAACTTTAGGAGTGCTTAGACTCATGCCCAGAGGGGTTTCTTGTTGTCCCCTGCGGCCTTTTGTTGAACGTAAAACTGTGGGGGGGGGGGTTTTCCTTCCTCTGGCTCACCTTTTAGGCAGGATGTGGGTTGGACTAGATGGATTATGTCTTTTCTTCTAATCTTTTAATCTCAGATACGATACATAATATACTGTAACTAGTGTCTCCAACCTTTTTTTGCATCAAAGACTCAGTTTGATAATTTTTTCCAGGAATTGGCCATTGTATCATGCATAATAACACTCATAAACAATATCATTTTAAAAAATAAAGCATAATCTATGAATAATCACGTAATTTTTGTTTCCCTGAAACAATAAGGTTCTCATGTAGGGGCTTATGTAAGACAATGACACCTAAAGTGTGTTCCACCGTTTCCCCCTAACGCTTAAACGCTATATTGGTAAATAGGATCTTTTAAGCCTGCATGCCTTTTGCAATCTCAACAATCAAATTTCTTCCCCACACTGACAAGGTCGATGAACCTGGCCTGTTTCCAAAGGGTTCATATCCCTTGCTTTCTAGTTCCTGGATCTTTCCAATGGTTGGGAAATAACTTTCACCAACATTTTTAAAACAAAGAGCCCTGGGAAAAATGAAGGCTCTAGCTCAGTCTTCTGTTCTGCAGAGAAACCTGGCGACAAAATGGCTAATTGGGCTCACAGGGAGTTGAGTGAAATATGATGTCACTGTATAGCAGAATTGTGGTGACACTCTCACGACTGTGGCTGTAAATATTGAGGATACCCCTTGTTTAGCAGCACAGAGAAAAAAGGAAGGGGGATTCTTAATTTGTTTATGTTACAAAAGAAGTGAACTCAAATTTAAAAGTAGAGATAACTGGCAAATAAGGCTATTGACTGTTTAGGCATTTAGAGGCAGTATAGGTGGGCTTAGGCACCAGGGAGGGATCATGTCATTGTTGGTGTCTGCCTGTAGTCCACCACTGCCTAGCCGTGAGGAATGAGGTCACTTCTTGAACTTCATTTTTTGGCATTTGGGCAAGGGCTGGCAAAGTTTTGGGGAGCGTATCATTTGGGGGTTTTTAACTAACCCTGACTTAATTAGTGTAGTGGACCTGCCAACACTGAGTGCCTGATTTTTCTGCAGGATGCGTTTTCTTTTCCTCCTCACAGGTGGTTTGCAGGGGTGTCTCTAGGGTTTTTGCCACCTGAGCCAAACCCGGAATGCGCGTTCTGCGGCGCAAAGTGGGCTGGCTTTGTTTTGGTGGGAGTGGGCGGCTTAGCCATTTTGTCCTTTTGAACTGGCACCATTTATTTGGTACAGTTTTCTTAAAATAGACATTTATCCACACCATAATTCCAGAAAAATAAAGGAATTTTGCCCCAAAGAACCTGCCACCACGTCCTTTTTAATGACCCTAACTTCAACCTAGCCAGTCTAAAACCCTAGCTACCTACAAATCTAAGGAGATCTAACCGTATGAAATTTTAACAATGTCTAACACAATTAATAAAGAAAATATGAAAAATAATATCGACAAGCACCTATAGTTGGGAGCATGTTACCACTCTACATAGGGATGGGCCAGTTTTCGTCGGATCCGAACCAGGCGGAAATTCCCGATGAGTTTTTTCGTATTTTTCGAAAATGCTGAATACATATTTTCAGAAATTTTCGAAATTACTAGGCTTTCTTGTATTTTTCGAGGATTTTTTTTCCACTTTTTATAGGTCCCGCTCGCGATTTTCGAATTTTTGAATTTATTCGAAAATTCAACGATCCTAAAGTGGACCGGATTTTGCAAAGTTCGGACATCTCTACTCCATACAAGTGAGAACAAAAAGTAATGGTCCCATACAGTGAGACCACCGTAAGCAGCCGTAGAGTGAGAACAACCGTAAAAGGTCCCATACAGTGAGAACAGACAGTAAGGTCCATACGAAGAACAGACAGTAAAGGCCCATACAGTGACACAGCTGTAAAGTCCCCTACAGTTCAACAGACATGAAAGATCCCCTACAGTGACAACAGACAGGAAAGGTCAACATACGTGACAACAACAGGAAAGGTACCTATCATATTCTATCCTCTATCTCTCACATTTCTTTCCTCCTGCAGTGTATCACACGACATACTTACATTACACCCTCTCACACAACCCTCTCACACACATACAATGGTTGAACAACAAATCTGGTAAATGGTTTGGCCCCAGACTCAATTAACGGTTGGCACACAGATACTGTACAAAATCAGTGCACAAACTCCGATAAGAGTTGGCACCCCGGACACTAATAAAATAATGGTTGCACAAGCTGGTAAAATCATTGGCATCAAGCGCTATAAATGGTTGGCACACGATAACTGTTAAAATCAGTGGCACAAACTCTGATAAAGAGTTGGCACCCAGACTCTAATTAAATGGTTGGCACCAGATCTGGTAAATCATTTGAACAAACTCTGATAAAGAGGTTGACAAACCAAACTCTAATAATATATGGTTGGCACCCATCATGGTAAATCTTGGAACAAATTATCATAATAGTTGTCACACAGATACTGGTAAAATCATTGGCAAAAACTTTGATACGGTTGGGCACATTGCAAAAAACTCTAATAAATGGTTGGCCCACAGATACTGGTAAAATCAATGGAACAAACCCTCTGATAAAAGAGTTTGGCCACCCAATCTCTAATACTGTTTGGCACCCAATCTGGTAAAATCACATTGCACAATCTATAATCAATATTTGGCACAGGTACTGGTTAAAAATCATTTGCAAAAACTCTGATAAACGTTTGGCACATTGTCACAAACTCTAATAATGGTTTTTGGCAAACACAGATAACAGGTTAAAACATAGGCAAATAACTGTAATAAAATGGTGCCAACTGTCCTGCAGATTCCAGGACTGTTGATTTGTGCATCTCACAGTATGATGGGGAATAACTTAAAAGTCACTTAAAACATTTGTCTTGGTCATGTAAAAACCCATGTTTGTCGAGGTTTCTTGGCATGAAACATGAAATAATAAAGCACAATACAACTGAATTGCCATTATACTCAAACAATTAAAAGCAATAATTCCAGAATGAATCAATAATCAACATCCTTATCTTTCTTTCCTATTCATTTGGAATCATACCACTTTACCGAACTCTTCACCAAAATGGCCAATACACCATTGGTGGGTTCACAGTTCACAATGTGTATGAAGCTTAAGCCTGGAAAGTGAATCTACTATTTATAAAATTGAGTATTTTATAATATTTATATAACCTGAGGACTAGAAGTTTTGGTGGTGTCTTCCCATGGAATATGGTCCCCCAGAAGTTTTCAGGCGGCATCTCACTGAAAGAGGTCCCAGAAGTTCATCGTCAATCTCACGGAAGATGGTCCCCAGAAGTTCAGCGGCTCTCACGGAAGATGGTCCCGCAGATATTTTGGCGGCATCAACGGAAGATGTCCCCCCCATAAGTTCAGCGGCATCTCAACGGAAGATGTCCCAGGAAAGTTTAGCGGCATCTCACGGAAATGGGTCCCCAGAAGTTCAGCGGCATCTCCATACTCACGGAAGATGGTCCCCAGAGTTTAGCGCATCCTCACATGAAGATGGTCCTAGAAGTTTAGGCGGCCTGTCATCAGAAGATGTCCCAGAAGTGTTCAGCGACAGCTCACGGAAGATGGTCCCCAGAAGTTTAGCGCATCTCACGGAAGATGTTCCCAGAAGTTCAGCGGCATCTCACTGAGATGGTCCCTAGAAGTTCAGCGACACTCACGGAAGATGGGTCCCCAGAATTTCAGTGACTCCTCACGGAAGATGTCCCCAAGATTTTCAGCGGCATCTCACGGAAGATGTTCCCCAGAAGTTCAGGCGTCTCTGCAAGGAAGATGGTCCCCAGAAGTTCAGGCGCATCTCACTGAAGATGGTCCCCAGAATTCAGCAACAGCAGCTTCTCATAAGATGGTCTCTAGAAGTTCAAGCGCGTCCCACAGAAAATGGTTTCATATCATTTATTGGTGTCCATGGAAGATGTCCCCAGAAGTTCAGCAGCGTCCACGAAGATGGTCCCCAGACACAAGGGCCCCCGCAGCCCCACTCACAAGCCCAGCACCCCCCTCACAGACCCAACAGCCCCCCCTCACAACAAGCAACCCTAATCCCTCACAGGCCTCAGAAGTTCACTGAAGGCCTAGCAACCCTAACCCCTCACATGCTCAGCAGCCCCTTGCAAGTCCGGCAAAGGCAGTGGTTTTAAATTCCCACTGCTTTGGTTAACATATGCCGCCCGCTGCTCGTGAACCATCCGCTCCTCCTCTGCTTCCAAGCTCCGCCTTCTCCTGACCTGCATGCGACGCTTCCTCCCTCTCCACCCGGCGCCAGTTAGCACTCCGTTTTTTAAAACTGGTCTGGACTATACAATGAATTGCCGCCTCTTTATTTAACAGACGCAGTGCCGCTCGCACTTTGTCCTCAGAGCGGCTCATTAGCGAGACGGCCCTGGGTGGTTGTTTGACGGTCCTACTCAAAAGGATCTCTGTTGGCTCTGGTAAATCTACATCGTGGTTATTATATTATAGTTATAAAAGTAACTGGAGGATTAGGTAAGTTGTGACCATGAAATAGTGCGTTGAGTGTATGTTATCGACAGGAAAAGTACGCTGGGTTAACAAAGACTTTTAATTTCAGGAAAGAGGGAAATGGAGGAAGAAAAAGGAATTTAAAACATGTAAGTCAAAGGGAACAAAGGGCCCTTTAGGCACTGCCAAACTTCAACGCAATTCGCACACGGAATCGCATGCCAAGTTCAAGTGTGATTTCGTTGCGTTTGCTCAAGTCGACTTTTTTGTTCCATATAGAAAACACATTTGATGGCGTATGAAAATTGCAATCGCTCGCAGCGCTTTGCGCAATTCCATTATTCGTAGAAAAACGCACAGCGCAACCCGCATGCGCAAACGCAAGAAATCCTCGTCAGTTGGGCTAGCCCTTAGGATTATAAAAAATGTAACCAAGAAGTTACATTATGTAACTAGAAGAAAAGGCGCTTGCGTGGGAAATAATGAGTCTGTTATAAATCCATTCACGGCCATACAAATAAACTTCTGGGCATTGCTTTCACCAATAGAACAATGTCACAGAGACATGGTGGACTCCCTTAAGACTTGACGAAAAAAAGTTTAGGTTTTCAAGTTCAGAAAGTATTTTTCACTGTGATACAGGTAAAAAATGGACATTGTTATGGCAGGTTCATTCTTTATTCACCTCAAATAGCTACTTAGGATCCTCCCCCACGGGCAGCGCATCAACTCCCGCCGGCTTAAGACATCTTGTAGATACAAAGTTTCTTATTTTACATACAAACATAAAGACTCCAACCTCGTCCGGCACCTGAACACGTTTTATTCTACCAAAACACTAATCAGAGGCGTGACTATCATCACATATCAGTGTCATGAAGTTCGTTTGGTAGCATGAAAAAGCGTAAGTGGGACTATCCGTGGAAGTTCTACTGTATGTTTGGAAGTAATAACTTTTTTCTACAATGGATGTCTGCCGTTTGATGCACTTCCGTGTGGATGATCTAAGTATTTATTTGTGTATTGAGTCAGTAAGGACTCCGGGTCCTGTAAAGCACCCATGTGAGCTGGGAATACAGGGGAGTCCGCCTTTTGGATTGATTGGCACTATATGTTCGCTGCGGATTCGCAACTCCCATGTGGAAGCTATGTTTTTGTGAAGGTTCCAGGCGATCCACCCGACCCATTTTAGTCTAGTGTGAGTTGCGTATCATTTCACTGAGAAGTAATATTACACGACACTGGTAACTCCTTACTATTAAATATTACAACGACTGGCACATGGTAACACCCTGATAAGTAAATATTACACCTGTGCACATGGTACCCTGAAAGTAAATATTAACACTGGCACATGGTAACCCTGATAAGTAAATATTACACTGGCACATGGTAACCCTGAGTAATGTAAATATTACACATGTGCATATCACATGGTAACCCTGATAAGTAAATTTACCCTGGCACCATGGTTAACCCATGATAAGTACCTATTACAAACCGCACCTGGTAACCCGATAAGTAATATTACACTCGGCACACTGGTAACCCTGATAAGTAAATATTACACAAACACCGACACATGGGTAACCCTGATAAGTAAATATTACACTGGCACATGGTAACCCTGATAAGTAATATTACACTGGCACATGTAACCCCCTGACTAATAAATATTACACTGGCCACATGGTAACCCTGATAGTAATTTACAAACATTCACAAACAAAAACCCGCACATGTACCTATAGTAAATATTACACACCGGCACTATGTAAACCCCGAGAAGTAAATATTACACTGGCACCATGGTAACCCTGATAAGTAAATATTACACTGTGCACATGGTAACCCTGATAAGTAAATAGTTACACTGGCACATGGTACCCCGATAAGTAATATTACAACAACCGCCGTGGTACCCTAATATTTACACGCGGCACATGGTAACCCGATAAGTAAATATTACAACCCGACACATGGTAACCCTGATAAGTAAATATCACAAATCTGGCACATGGTAACCCGGATAAGTAAATATATACACTGGCACATGGTAACCCTGATAAGTAATATTACACACTGGCACATGGTCACCCTGATAAGTAAATATTACACTGGCACATGGTAACCTGATAAGTAAATATTACACCGGCACATGGTAACCCATAAGTAAATATTACAACTGGCACATGGTAAAACCCTGATAAGTAAATTACAATCAACGGCGCATGTAACCCTGATAAAGTAAATCATTACACCTGGCGCATGATAACCCGATAAGTAAATATTACACCTGGCACATGGTAACCCTGATAAGTATATTACAATCCTCGCACATGGTAACACCGATAAGTAAAGTCCCGCCTTACATGTACTATCACTGGCCCATGGTAACCCGATAAGCAAATATTACAACACTGGCACATGGACCACTCCGATAAAGTAATATTACCTGTCACATGGTACCGAAAGTAAATATAACACACCACGGCACAATGGTAACTCCGATAAGAATATACTGTGACACAGAAATTAACTGGCACATGGTACCCCTGATAGTATAATTTACACCTGGCACCATGGTAACCCCGATAAGTAAATATTTCACACTGGCACATGGATAACCCTGAGAAGTAAATATTACCTGGCGCATGGTAACCCTGATAATAATATTACACTGGCCATGGTAACCCTGAATAAGTAATATTACTACGGCTGGCACTGGTTACCCTGTATAGTAACATATTACCTGGCCATGGTATAACCCTGATAAGTATATTACTACACTGCACCATGTAACCCCGTAGAATATAATTAAACCGTGGACACCGATATATAACATACCGGACTTGGTAACCTAAAAACACTGGCATAACCCTGATAGTAAATATTACCCCGGCACATGGTAACCCTGATAAGTAAAATTTTACACTGGCACATGGTAACTCGATAAGTACATATTACCCGGCACTGGTGACCCTGATTAACACTCGCACATGGTTAACCCTGAAATAATATTAAACGGCCCATGGTAACCCATAAGTAAAGTATTAATTAACACGGCACATGGTAACTCCGATAAGTAAATATGACAAAGTACACTCGGCCATGGTAACCCTGATTGGTAATATTACAACTGGCACATGGTAACCTGATAAGTAAATATTACACGGCACATGGTAACCCTGATAAGTAAATATTACAAACCGGCATCATGGTAACCCTGATAAGTAAATATTACACCTGGCACATGGTAACCCGATAAGTAAATATTACCTGGCACTGGTAACCCGCCGATAAGTAAATATTACACGGCACATGGTAACCTGATAAGTAAATATTACACATCCGGCACATGAACCCTGATAAGTAAATATTACACTGGCACTGGTAACTCTGATAAGTAAATATTACACCGCACTGGTAACCCTGATAAGTAAATTTACACGTGGCACATGTGTAACACTCTGATAAGTAAATATTACACCGGCACATGGTTGGGTAAACCTGATGAATTAATATTACACCGCACCATGGTAACCCTGATAAGTAAATATTACACCGCACATGATACCCATAAGTAAATATTACACTTCACAGTGTCACCTGCTAGTAAATTAGACACCGGCACATGGTCCCTGATAAGTAAATATTACCAGCACAACCGTGGTAACTCCGTGATAAGTAAATATTACACGGCACTGGTAACCCTGATAAGTAAATATTACAACCCATACAAATTAACACCGCACAGGGTACCCTGATAAGTAAAATTACACCGCACATGATACCCCATAAGTAAATATTACACCTGGCACATGTTAACCCTGATAAGTAAATATTACACCGGCACATGGAACCCTCGATAAGTAATATTACACTGGCAATGGTAACCCTGATAAGTAAATATTACCACACGGCACATGTGTACCCTGATAAGTAAATATTACCACACGGCACATGTAACCCTGATAAGTAAATATTACAAACACCGCACATGGTAACCCGATCATAAGTAAATATTACACTGGCACATGTAACCCGTAAAGTAAATAAATTCAACTGGCAATGGTAACCCTGATAAGTAATATTCCCCGCACATGGTAACCCTGATAAGTAAATATTACACTGTCACATGGTAACCCTGATAAGTAAATATTAAACCGGCACATGTACCCTGATAAGTAAATATTACACGGTACAGGTAACCCTGATATCATACGTACCTGTATGATATAATATTCCTGGTCACATGTAACCCAATAAGTAAATATTACACTCGTCCATGGTACCCGATAAGTAAAATTACACTGGTCACATGGTAACCCTGACATAAATATTACACTGTCACATGGTAACCCTGATAAGTAAATATTACACACCGGCACATGGTAACCCTGATAAGTAAATATTACACCGGCACATGGTAACCCTGATAAGTAAATATTACACTGGCATATGGTAACCCTGATAAGTAAATATTACACTGTCACATGGTAACCCTGATAAGTAAATATTACACTGTCACATGGTAACCCTGATAAGTAAATATTACACCGGCACATGGTAACCCTGATAAGTAAATATTACACGGCACATGGTAACCCTGATATAAATATTACACTGGCAATGGTAACCCTGATAAGTAAATATTACACCGGCACATGGTAACCCCGATAAGTAAATATTACACTGGCACATGGTAACCCTTAAAGTATATTACACTGGCACATGGTAAACCTGTAAGTAAATATACACCGCACATGGTAACCCGATAAGTAAATATTACACTCGGCACATGGTAACCCCCTGATAAGTAAATATTACACTGGCACATGGTAACCCTGATAAGTAAATATTACACTGGCACATGGTAACCCTGATAAGTAAATATTACACTGGTTAATAGAAAGAGAAAAGACTGGCGCACTAACACCATTTGAATAATATAAAAATTCCTTCATTACAATACACAAAGAAGTTAATAGCTCTAATAGCTGCCATATCAATAAACAAAAGGTATACTGTATATGCAAAAGGAAAAAGAAAACTCCGCTGCACCGCCTCATTTGGGCTCTCAAATGGCAACAGGATCAGGATGAAATTCTTAATGAAAAATATCTTTTTTTAATAAAATGAATGTAGTTGGTGGGGGCTGGCTGGGGGCTTCTATGAATAATTATAATATATAGCAATGGAGCATTGGGGGTTTGGGTGCTAGCTGGAAGAAGGGGGAATAGTTGAACTAGGCACCCCCAGCCAGTCCAACAATGCCTGTCTCTGTGAGCACTGGCAATGACAATGACTGTGACCACTGGCATGTGAAGGGGCGAAAGGCAAATATATTTATTGAACTGGTATCAGTGTACACTGGAATTGCAATGTAGTGTGAGCTGTCAATATATATTTAAGCTGCTCCCATCTCTCCATCTTTCACATTTTTATAATGTTGGTAGGATGTATTTGTCTTACTAGTTCTATCATTTACCAAATGGTTTTCCTGCATGTCTTCTGATTTCCTTTCACTTGGTGGCACTATTTATGTAGCATAATGTTTGGTGCAGTGGTTTCCATAGAACAAGAGGTTTCAGTCTGGGATTTCCTTAGTTTTTATTTTGTTACTGACTGCTTCAAAGCATTGAGAGTAAAGCTTTAGATACTAAAGCCTGGTACACCATTAGATCTTTCATCCCGACCAACTGTTCAGCTCTTCCAACTGGTCGGCCAGGGAGAAGTAGCCGTAGCTGCGGCCAACAGTTCGCTGTGACTGAGCTTGCAGTCCATACTGCATGATTCACCTTGAATTTCAGATGCATCTGATCACCCATTTATGGTAATTCCGATGACTAAATGGTCGGACAATGGTCGTGGGGCGCCAAAAAGCCAGATCGACTGATACACTGAACTATCAGTCGATTGTGCACGCGACCAGCCCCACTGGTCAATAAACACCCATTTCACAAAATAATCAGAAATAGCATAATTTGTGGTCAAGGCCAGCAGATCAACAATGTGTGACCGAGTGTCCAAACACATACAATTAACGTGTGGTACAGATGTTAACGTGCGGTCGCCATTTTTTTGTGATTTCTCAAGGCAGATCACTTGCTTGTGCCAAACGGCCGGTGGGGGTGAAAAATGTGCCCATGTGTATCCAGAAAAAACGTTCCCCCAACAAAAATGGTTCCCTGACCAGTAACAATAATTTTTATTGCTGTCAGGCACGGAATGCAAGAGCTGTAAGGGAACACGCCCAATCTTCTAAAGCAATTACGTCATTAATGCTGCAAAACGTGAATGGAATACTGGCTCCTACTTCCCATATAATTATAGATTATTTTGGGAAAAGTTACATTTTTGGTTTAATGATCCTTTCATTTCAGTTGTGATCCTTTCAACTCAAATTTTAATAAGCAATTCCATAGAAATCACCATCATATTTAGTTTTATTTACACCGTCGTCAGAAACACCATCATTTAACTTTCAGGTTTAAAGGTAAAGGGGAAGAAAATAAATACAAATGTCAAACTTCCTAGAACTGCACAACAATGTCCTGTCTTTAGTGACTGGGTCTTTCCCAGATGCTAGGACTAGGAAATGTCCAATAAGTAATGCTAAGCAAGTCATTTGATGCTGACCGTTCATCTGTACGAACAGTTCCCTGTGTGTATACATTGGACAAACCGAGTAGAACTATGTTATTCCTGGAATCGGCCATTCGTTTTCTGGGAACCTTCCCCAGGTTACTGTAAGGCGATATCTATCTTCAATCCCAGCAGCTTATTTGAAATCCCTGCAGTTTATTTGTAAGAAGTAGATCATTACCTCCAAAGTGCATTAAACTGTCTGGGAAACTCTCCTAAAGCAGATTTTGAAATTTAAAATGGGCAGAGACGTTGGAGCAGCATATAAAATCAGATGGAACAATGTTTCAGGCTTTTGTTGTGGTATTGAGATCAAGTGCTGCCTGCCTACAATTAACAAATGAGTGGAAACAGGATCAAAAGAAAAACATAACCCTACAAGGCAGACTGAGAGGGAACTTTACATTTTACACGTGCGCTGCGCATTGCTGTGCTGGTTACGGTTAGTAACACATGCAACACATCTGTACAAGCACATCCGATATTTCTGTGCTAAGAAATCAGACATTTTACACTTGCATGTGTTTGCTTATGTATTCTTATCTCTTATCTTTTATTCGCTTTTATATTTTTCTGCACCATTTTTGCACTGTTTTGCACTTTCTGCACTGAAAATAAAAGGACACATTTTAATCCTATATAATAAAATGCAAGTATGCATCCCTGTGTCCGTGTGTGTCCTGCAGTTACCTCTTTTTGCCACTTGGTGTGCATTCTATTCCTCAGGCTGCTGCAGTTTTCCTCCAGGCAATTATAGAGTACATTGGCAGTGCTCTACCTCCCCCGCTGCAGCCTCTCAGCCCCTTCATTTCCTTTCGTGCAGGAAAGTCTTTTACTGTGCAGCATAATTTACTTTTGCGTACCTCCATTAGCGTACTTTCAGTAACACGCGCTGGTTGATTATGCGCATGCGCAAAATACCGGTTGATTATGCGCGGATAGCGTTGTCATGGTAACTGTTTAGACGCACCAGTTGATTATGCGCATGCGCGGAAAGCGTTGGCATGGTAACTGTTTAGACGCTGAAGCGTATGGATGGCTGCACAGTCCCTGCTATTTCCAGGTAATAGCGTAAAGGTGCCATACACCAGCACGATATTACTTACCGACCGACCGCTTAGCGACATTCCTGCGATCCTGCCCGGAACCACCTCTCCCGATCTTATATACGACCGACATGCGATCGCAAAATCACATTCATTTTGCAATCGCATGTCGGTCGTATATAAGATCGGGAGAGGTGGTTCCGGCAGGATCGCAGGAACGTCGCGTGAGCGGTCAGTTGGGTAAGTAACTTTTAACAGTTAAAGAGACAGAAGACCTCTTTAGAGAACACGCCTAAAGGAAAAGGACAGTTAGCTTATGAAGGGCTAAGGGAAAACAGTTCTATCCAAAGTGTATGGACAGGGGCTGAGGGGAAAAGGTCCCTCCAAAGTGTATGGACAGGCGAGGGGAAACGGTCCCTCCAAGTGTATGGACAGGGGCTGAGGGGAAAAAAGCCCTTCAAAGTGTATGACAGGGGCTGAGGGGAAAAAAAAGTCCCTTCAAAGTGTATGGACAGGGGCTGAGGTAAAGGTCCCTCCAAGTGTATTGGACAGGGGCTGAGGGGAAAAGGTCCCTCCAAAGTGTATGGACAGGGGCTGAGGGGAAAAGGTCCCTCCAAAGTGTATGGACAGGGGCTGAGGGGAAAAGGTCCCTCCAAAGTGTATGGACAGGGCGGAGGTGAAAAAAAGTCCCATCAAAGGGTAGCCATGGGCTGTGAGGGAAACGGTCCTCAAGTGTATGGACAGGGGCTGAGGGGAAAAGGTCACGCCAAAGTGTATGGACAGGGGCTGAAGGGAAAAGGTCCCTCCAAAGTGTATGGACAGGGGCTGAGGGGAAAAAAAGTCCCTTCAAAGTGTATGAACAGGGTGAACAGGGGCTGAGGGGAAAAAAGTACCTTCAAAGTGTATGGACAGGGGCTGAGGGGAAAAGGTCCCTCCAAAGTGTATGGACAGGGGCTAAGGGGAAAAGGTCCCTCCAAAGTGTATGGACAGAAAAAATAATTTATCCCACACGCTGCCAGCCAATTTGTCACGAACGCTAGTTCGCTGGGCACGTGATCTGACTAATTAATCGGCCACTAGGTGTCAGTGAGCACTAAATTAGACTATGTAATTATAATGTTAAAGTATGAGATTGTTTTGTAGGGGAAAGAAGAGGAGGAGGACAGGAACAGGAAGAGGAGTGGGCTTGGTGTTCAGGCAGTGATAGAGCAAGGGACAGTAGTCTATGTCAGGGAAAGGTAACAATATTCAAAAGAAAAACTCTGTGCTGTTTGCTGTCTGACAAGAACTATAAGTCACTGCAATAAAGTTTAATTGATTAAGAATAGTCTTCCATACCTCGTGTCTCAAGGTTACATGCATGCACACAACTTTGTTGGTGAAAGTGATGCACACACACACAGATCTGCTGGAATATATGTCTGTGGGGTGTAGAGCCCAAAATTGTATTTTGTATACGCAGAGAAAATATATTTCTGCCCACAAAGCTGATTAGAAATTAGAGGGAATATTGGATACTGCCACTTCATCAGACACCAAGGATTATATTAGGCAATTTCATTCATTGGTGTAACTGTTCCTTCAGATGCCTCTAGCCTAATATGAACCCCCCACTTATTGCAAAACATAACATACAGCACCAAGAGCCTCACTTCCACAGCCCCCACCCAGCTAAATGCAATAGAGTGTCCTATGGAATTTCAATTCAATGGCATCCTTTGCATGTATTTAAGAACTGTTATTTTCTAATAATAAAAACCTAATGCTGAGGTTCCTTTAGAATTGACTACACTTTCATATTGTCACAATGGATGCAAACTATTTCCTTAAGCAATACTCCCTGGAACATCACAGCAAATGGGTCAGTATGGCTTTTAGTGCATCACCGTGAGCATATTTAATACTTTATCCTGTAGTGCTTTGGCACACTCCCCTAAAGGTCCCCCCAAAGGCTACCCCATAGGACCACTAGTCATACATTATAATCAGTAATGTTATTGCTATTAGTCTTATAATGGTTTGCAGGCACTTACCTAGGCTAAAATTAAAGAAAATTGGGTCCCTATGGAGAGTTACTTCTAACTATCTCCATCCCCAGTGGCTGCATAACTAGGTATCACTGGGCCCCCCAACAAAACTATTATGGGGCCACTCTCTATATTATACAGTGATTTTCTGGGACTCAGAGGAGGCTGCATTTATCATAGGGAAAATAAAAAGATGAGCCCCTGACTCCTGGGCCCCCCTGCAGTTACGCCACTGACCATCACTACACCATGTAGTAGCGCCAACCGGATTTACAAGGATAGAGGAACCAGGCTGCAACTGTGATTTCCAAAATGCTTTATTCCAAAACCGCTTGGTAAATCCGGTTGGTGTGGACTTCCTTGTTTTTGAACTTGAATACTTTGGAACTTAGTGACAGGTCTGGGGCTTCCAGCACCCGGGTCATTAGGATTGTCTGATAAGCATTACCTGTGGATGAGTCTTATTACTGTGTGCACGAATTGATAAGTCGAAGGGTCCGGGGTAATATACACACACGGACCACCGTTCATATTAAGTAAGAATTTGTATAAGTTTATGGAGTAGTGCCCATATCTATTATTTTTTCACTGCATTTATTTCACACTCATTTCACATCGCTAATGCCCAATCTGGGGAGACACTATACTTCTTTGGTACCTGAGGGAAGATTGTTCCAGGCCATACTTTATTAAGAACAGACAGACTGTTTGGGTATGGGTAATTACATGAACTTCCACAATGCACTGGTCTATAGCAACATATTACTAGTCCGTACCGAGTTAACATGCAACTGTGGCCCACTAATCCATCGTCCTGTTCTACTAGCTTGTTAAGGGTTAAAATGCACTCGTCCATTGCAATGTATTACAAGCCTACAACCAGAGTTAATACTTAGAAATTCAAAAGTGAGACAGATGGGGGGAAGACATTGTGGAAAATTTTGGTCACATCCACTTTGTTAATGCCATGCCCACTTTGTTTATAGGGCATGTCCACCCCCAAAACTATATTTTAACCCACTACTGGCCCCACTGTGTAGTGTAGTAAAATCCTTACCGTACATCCCTGCTCCAAATGGTTCTCCTGTAATGTCCCTCCAAAGTCCCAAAAACTAACCACCAGGAGCCTGGTCTTCCCTCCGGGAGTATTTTCCAAGTGCACTGCAGCCCTGTATCCAGCTCCAGCATTGTGTCCGTTTCTGTACAGTCTCCTGGACTCATACTTCCTACTACTTCCAACTAAAACATCAGTCTCCCAGGTACCTCCCCTCCAGCAGTACCGGGAAACCATTAAACACTGCCTCTTTTCCCCGAAATTTAGTACAGCTGGAAGCTGCGTCCGTGATTAGCTGCCTCTCAGCCAATCAAGGAGGCGGCTGCCGTTCTGGCACCCTGTTGCAGTTTCATGCAAGCAGAGGGCCGGGACTAAACGTTGGGGGAAACAGGAAGTTTAAGTAATGATCGGGGGAGTTTTGCTTCAAATAACTATGGCATTTGGGGTTGGGGGAGGGAGCCCTACACTACAGAAAAAGTTCTAAAAAGGGGTGGACATGTCCTTTAAGTTACGCCCATTTTCCCGTTTTTCGTTGTTAAATGCAAAATGTTCAAGTGGTCCATAGCACCATGTTACTAGTCTGTGCCAAGTTAACATGCAAATGTGATCCACTGTGCCCACTAATCCATCGTCCTGTTCTACTAGCTTGTTATGGGTTAAAATGCACTGGTCCATAGCAATGTATTACAGGCCTACAACCAGGGTTAATATTCAATATTTTGCATACCTAGAAATTTAAAAGTGAGAAAGATGGGGAAACACATAGTGGAACATTTTGGTCACCCCATGCCATGCCCATTTTGTTTTAGTTACGCCCATTTTAAAGAGTACTATTCCCGTTTTTTATTGTTAAATGCAAAATGTTCAAGTGTTTGATGTGGTTAAGATAACAATAACAGACTAATAAACTGGAAGGCTAAGAACACTGGCTAATATACTTTTTTTGATGACTTGTCCCCTATTTCTTTAGATGTCCATTTTGAAACATCTTACATTTTAGCTGTCAGTCAAGTGCCTAATGAGGCTAAGTACGGAAAGATGTTATCGGCTATTTGTGTCTTAAAGCTGCATTAACTGATGTACCAAGGGTTAACATGGCTTTAAGACACAATTGACAATGTACCGAGCCAATAATGGCTCTTTAAGCCATTATTGGAAATTTGAAAGATTTGGAATGAGTAAACACCATTCACAGTACACATAGAGCCGCTATTAGCTCAGTGCATTGCTTAAAGGAATAAATTGAGAGCCATTGCAGGTCTCCGTACATAGCCCTATTAGTATCATGATCACCGTAACATTAAGCAGTAGATTTCGTTCACGCTTCCTGCAAAGGCAGATCCAACATTTCAGACAGACCATAATGTTCACATCACAAAACATAATAAAACCTTTGTAATTCTCTTGCATTTCAAATACAAGTTCAGGTTGAAAGTTGGGTATACACAGTACAGACTTATATCATGTTCCATTGGTCTATTGGAAACTGGTAAAAAGCCTATATACATTCCCGAATGCTCTAAGTATACTTTGAATAGGAAAATCGTTTGGGGAGCCAGTGGCCACTATCATCTCCCTATAGTAAAATATAGAGTATTTTTTTTGGACGCAGGATCCCTCCTTACAGTACATAACCTGATAAACCAATTCAGCCCTTTCTCATTGACCCTCTGCCTCCAATCTCCCCCTCTATAATAAATCTACAGGGTTATTCAATAAAAGTTCTTATCGTTTAAAATGGTGCTAATTTTGCCCCAACCAATCAGATCTTAGCTTTCAAATGTTAAAAAAGATCTGATTGGTTTGGGCAAAATTAGCACCATTTTAAACGATAAGAACTTTTATTGAATCTCCCTGCTAGAACCTGTAGTGAACAACTTCCGCTACCTTGGAATACAAATAACCCGATCAACTGACTCGTTCTACACTCTCAATCTAGAACAACTTATTGAAATGGTACGAACAAAAACTAAAATATGGAAAAAACTACCTATTAATTTATTGCTTAACAGAATCTACAGATTCCCAACAGTTAACCCAAGTACCCCTAGATGACTGAGCCTCTACTGTATGTGTAACTCCCCTCCTGTCCATTAACATTTCTGCAATCCAAACAAAATAACATCCCACTAGGAGAAACCCCTCTACATACTCAGCAATTCAAAATATGGAAAAAGGCACTCCAAATCCTTGGATACACAGAGATCCCAGAGGAGATACCCCTCTGGCACAACCCCACATACCCAAACCTGGCTACTCTGTCTTCCACTGACTCCACGGATAGAATATTCAGAATAGGAGACTGATCTCATTTGAGGACTTGAAAACTAAACTAAACTTATCAAACACCACTTGGTTGAAATACCTTCAGATCAGATTCAGCCTTCTAGTGGAGTTTCAGGGCGATGAGAACCCAGTGTCTGTAAACTCCATAATCAAACTTCTTGGGAATGGTGGAGAAAGGTGCCTGGTGTTCTGGCTATACGCATGCCTTCTACATGCTAAGATTCAAGAGGACACCACTAGTATTCTCAATAAATGGACAAAACTAATCCACACACTTATAACCGAAGATTGAGAAGATCTGTCAGAATGTCACCTATTAGCATCATCATCTGCACCCAACAAACCAATGCAATACTATACACTCCATCAGGCATACCTCTCACCCCATAGACTATCCCGTATGTCACATTCACACTCCCCTGAATGCCCCAAATGTCGCCAAGCCCCTGCAGATCAGATTCTGGCATAAGGTAACTCGCTACCTCTCAACAATTATGCCATACCCTGGCCCCCAGAAGCCAAAACTCTGCCTGTTGGGCATCTTGGGTGAGGAGATCTGGAATAGATGTGAGCTAAACATCTTATGTGAGACATTGTTCTATGCTAAAAGAGAAATTGTGCTTTCCTGGATGGCATCCACTCCACCCTCATTAGCAAGTTGGAGAGCAATGGTAACACACATGGCAGTGTTAGTCCTACGAAAACTCCTTCTAACCCATCCCCACTGCCACCCCCACCTTTACAATAAAAACACAACTTTTTGGATCAAAAAGGCCACAGCAGGTTATCTTTATTCACAGTTTGTTTACAGAAGCTGTGCTAAAGAAGTGCTAAACAGTGCAAACATTAATTAACCCTTAACATTTCTTAACATACATTGTAAACAATATAACTTTTTATATGGTCCATAGAGGCCAGCCCAACTTTTCTGGCAACCTTGTGCAGCTCATCAGTTGTCCCAATACCAGCTCAATGAGTGCCCCCTGTCCTCCTATGACCACTTCTTCCAAAACCACTCTCTCCTCTATGGACCCCCACTACACGCTGTGACTACACTGCCCCCTACAAAATGGGTAGGGAGGGAGGGTGATTCTTCCTTCCGTTAAAAATTATACTAATTTTGCCCCAACCAATCAGATGTTAGCTTTCAAATGTAATATCATTTCTTATTGGTTGAGGCAAAATTAGCACCATTTTTTATGATAAGAACTTTTATTGAATAACCCTGTTGATTTCTTACCTTAGACTGATCTATATGCACAGAGGCTGCCCTTCCAAATTCAATAAAATCTGGTCTTTATGGCCAAGTGGAATACAATAAACCAAAACCTATACAAACAAACATTTCGATGAGGCAATTAACAATCACTTTTCAATAAAATGCTGAGACGAACCCATGGCTGTGATCACTCTTTTGTCGTGTAAACAACAATATCACAACGAATAATGAAAATATCCCCCCACATGTCTTTTCTATTTGATTCTTGAGTAGAATCTTACAAATGGCATAGAAACTTTTTATATAGTTTGTTTTCCATACCACGGTTAACCCCCCTCTCCCCCCCCTTTTTAAATCTAAACCGTAAATAAGAATTCCGGAAACAACTAAAGAAACAAATAAGATTTAGTTAAGACGGTATTGATCAAATGATAAATACTCCATTGTATAACAACTGAAATTACATCTATTAATACCTCTGTACTCTTGTAAATGGATATGTGTTTTCTGGATATTTAAATAAAACAAGTTTAAAAAAAATAATAATCTGGAATTATACAATTCACTTTACAGTCATCACCATTAATGTGAGGCCCAATGGGGATCTTTGCACAAAGGAAGTAGCATTGCTTTATTTAGCCCCATGATTGATATCCTTGGGTAAAAGAGCCATAGATTGGGTTTATTTACAGAGGATTGGGTTATACAAACACTCAATATAGAAAAGAGGAATATTAAGGGCTAGGCCACACTAACGCGTTTTTCTTGCGTTTGCGCATGCGTTTATTCTGGTCGTTGAAATTGCGGCAACACACCGAAAACATACTTTTTCGGCTGCGATGCGATTTGCATTCCACATTTTTAATCGCAATCGCATGCGTTTTTCTATATCTAACGGAAAAACGCATGCTCAAACGCAAAAAAAACGCACATGAAATCGCGATTCTGTTTGCGGTGCAGTGTGGCCGTGCCCTAAGGTAGCGCAATATCACAACGGTAATTTTCATACAGGACAGTCACTGAGCATTTAGAGAGGTGCATATCAGAGGCATTAAACCAATTATCTCAGCAAAGGGGGCGAGCCAAGTACCTGTTCTGTATATTCCTTCAGTTTCTGTTAGGAGACTTTCCTGTGAGAGAAAACAAAACACGTGGATGTAATATTGTCAACCAATGTTACTAAACCCTGCAGTGTTGGACTATTGGGTCCCACCGGGAAATAAAAGACAAGGGTCCCACTCTGGGTTGCCAGCTCATCTGATCTGATTGGGACCCAGTGGTACACATACATGTAATAAGCAGCACTGCACTTATTGTAAAGTGATTGGAATCAAATAACATTCATTCTAATTCAGCCACGCTGCTTGTGTTTTAAATTGGTTTCCCTTTACTGATCTGGTCTAGGTAAACATAAAGTATATACCAAATGCACAGAACCACAGGCCTGACTATCGGAACATAGGGATTGGGCCGTTTCAGTATCTGAGAACTAACTATGGCCCTCCAGATGTTACAAAATTTGTTACAAAAATCCAGCATTCCCTGGCTACACTCTGTAGGTTGGACATACTTGTAATATACCTTTGACGTCACTGAGCTATTGACATTTGTCACAATAATGCACACAAGGAATAGTCATATTTCATCTCTCTATTTTTTTTCTTGTAAAATTTTTGTCAAAGCAATAAAAATATCAAACCATAAAAATGTAAGGTTCCATTTTGCATTGTTCACTATGGCCAAAGCCACATAAGATACAAGAATAAAATAATTTAAAATGATTATCTGTATAACACTTGACCAGAAATGACCAGTAATGGTTGTAAGATGACCACTTTTACCCATAATCCAATTCGCTTAATGTAGCTAATAAATATTCATGAGCAATATTTTGTTGCCTAGGTTACGGATTACCCAAACACAATTACTTTCTTTACTGGTTTTTGTAGAGGAAGGACATTTTTTGGCATTTGGTGATATTTTGTGATTTTTTTGTGATATTTTTTGAGTTTTTTGGTGATTTTTTCTGAGAAAGAGTTTACAATGAAACGAAAAAGTGAGGAAAGCGCAGAGAGCAGAGAAGTTAAGAAAACAAAATGGAGCCATTGTGAGAAACATGGTGTTAAACGGAAATTAGAAAGTGAAGAGGAAGAGTGCGCAATGAAAAGGAAACGTGAGGAAAGCGCAGAGAGCGAAGATGTTAAGAAATCTAAATGGAGCCATTGTGAGAAACATGGCGTTAAACGGAAATTAGAAAGTGAAGAGGAAGATGTTAAAGAGAGTAAAATGGCGAGATTAGAGGACAGAGGTAATAATGATACAGGTAGAGAGGAAGGGGGTCTATTATAGAGCTACATACATATAGGGCTGGACACTGTTCTCATTAATAGACATGTATTTGTTATATGAACAATTCTGCTTTAATATACTGGTACAATGACAGTTATCAGGGCCAAAGCAAGGTCTGTGGGAAACCCTGGGTAAATCACTGTGTGGGGCCCCTTTCAACCTTCCACCATTTCAAACCTTTGGGGTGGGGCCCCCTTAGTAGTTTAGGGCCCTGGGTATTTGCCCTGTGTGTCCCTGACAGTATATTCAAAGACAGATGCTGATAAACCGACCATACTGTGACAGTTATTTCCAAACCAGGGCAGCTACTGTGCTTCCAGCAGAGCACATCTTCCCAGGTTTTATCGCTAATTAGAGGGAAGGGGGTGGAGCTGAACAGACCAGCGAGGGAAAATGAAGGTAAAAAACCCGGGGATTATTAAGGGAAAGGAGGTTGCTCTGCTGGCTATAGAGCTCCTTAAAGGGCATTGGGTCTGATGCAAAATGTATTTTGCACCTTTTGTTGCATTAGTCACATAGATCACTGAATATTATAACATGGGTTAATATTTCTAAAATATGATGTAGGATCCATATGGGACAGTTCCAGTGTCCATCACACTGTAGCAGTTCTTCCCTGCACTTTCCATATATTGGTAACACTTCTCTTGGAAGTAACAGGCAGAGAATTGCTGTCATTCACTCTTGGTCTATTCTCAGTGTATGAACAGTTATAAATGTATTTTATATGAAACAATATAAATTATTATAACTCCTACTTCCATCTTTGAATGTAAAGGTGCTTACCCAGGTAACAGACAAGTGATCACTTTTATGCGTTAAGGGTGAACATGCCCTTTAGTTCTTCTCTATGGCGAATGCATGACTATTAATGTTATATCTCTCTATTTACAGATATTGTGAACGACTATAATAATTTGGAAGGACTGCAGAAATCCCAGGCCAAGGTAAATCTATAATGTAGTTCTGAATATCATGATCCTTTCACGGGCCCATCTGTTTGTCATTTCTCATACATGGGAACTTCGAATGGATACACATTTTCCTTCACAGCCATCTGTTCGCCACCTGCAAATGTAGCTGCATCCGACAGTTTGCCGTGGCCAATTGTGCATATCCATAGGGGCTGCAGGATCACCCATGATTTACTGCAGTTATGTAATTGCCTGTTCGTACGATCTTGTCACGGTCACCCACTAACACAACATATAATTTTTCAGGCCATCTATCAAAATCTTAGAACCTGCGGAACCATCTTCTTTATTGGGTCCGATTATTGGCAATAATAAATATTACATTCAGTTTTTGACAGAAAGAATAAAGGGACGTATTTATTCAAGGGGTGTATATTTATAATGGCGATCTTACTTTTCAAGACCACGGGGTATTGGAAGTTATTCAAAATGGCCTAAAAATAAGACAGATTTCCCATGTTACATTTATGGATCTTTTCATTGTTACTTTTCCATGACAGGTCAGTGATGATCCATTCAGTGAAGGCCGTGCAGGAACATCTGGCACTGAATGCAATACAAACCCTGGCATTGTATCTACAGTAAACCAGCCCCCTCTTACCACGGACAGCTTCAATATGCTGCGTGTTTTAGGACAGGGGGCGTTCGGAAAGGTAAGAGATGATTTGTAATCTAAAACTCTGCTTATTATTATATTTAAAGGAATAAGTGTCAGTATGAGGGTATTGGAATATTAAACAGAACTAATATAATAGACCACCACATACCTGAACTAACAGTTAATAATAATATCCTTGGACAATAAAATAAAATATTGTATTGGTTGTTAAAATATTGTCTATCATGTGACCACAGGTTCTGTTGGCAAAAGAAAAGGCAACATCTGAACTTGTGGCATTAAAGGTGATAAAGAAAAGGAATAATAAAGCACGGGAAGCTCAAGCTATGACAGAGAAGAGAATTCTCTCCATCGCATGGGAGTGTCCATTTCTCACCCATGGATTTGCTGCTTTTCAAAATGAGGTAAAATATTAAATAATTCATATTAACCATTAAGGATTGTAAGAAATAAAGAAAAAGTTCATGTTAAAATGTTCAATACCTACTCTAAAGTTACCCATACACGGCCAGATGTTTTTCAGATTGGAAGCACAAAGTTTTCCACCTTGTGCCGCTGATCTTTTCACCGACTTCCCCTTAATATCTGTGGGAGATGGGGATTTGAAGATGGGGTCAGCGGAAAATATTCAGCCTGGTCCTTTCTTTGTTAATATATTCCTAGTCAAGTGAACTAGTGAATGGTCACTGTATTAAAAACATTGACTGGTATTGACATCAGTGAGCATCCCCAATATTACCAAATATAATTATTATTATTATATCAATGAAATGGTAGTTGTAATTTCTGTTCAGTTGCTTTTTATGTTTACAAATAATTTCTTACATAATAATGCTATAAAGTCAGTACATTGTAAAAAGTAACGTTAAAAAAACAACCTTGGTGCATTACTTATTAATGTTCTTTCTTAGAACCATCTATTTTATGTGATTGAATATTTGAGTGGAGGAGACCTGTTCGACCTACTCAACTTAAAAGCAGAACTAAGCATTACTGAAGCAACGTGAGTATTGTAGTAGAGCTGGAATAGAAAATACTCCAGGTGTAGAATGTGTCATGATTAATAAAGATAGTGACAGGTCAATTACTATTTTACTGGATGAAAGATTCCTATCGATATATCGTACATTTCTATGAACTGATCATTAAGAAAGAAAATTATTAATAAAAATTTACAATAAATTTATATCTAGGGATTCCCTGAGATATGAAAATTGCATTAAGGGTTCTGCAAGGTTATTAATATTAAATGTAGACTGTCATTTCTATAATATAATCTCAATATCTCTGTTTATTCCCTACAGATTTTATGCAGCTGAGATAGTAGCTGGAATTCAGTTCCTACACAAAAAAGGGATAATCCACAGGTAAGAAATGCCCATTAACAGGAAGACGCTACCTTACATTACACGTCATATTATCATATTTATAGAGCTGGTTCTATACTATATACAATGTCTATTTTCTATATACAGAGACCTTAAACTTGAAAATATCCTGCTTGATAATGAAGGACATGCTAAAATAGCAGACTTTGGCTTGTGTGAGGAAGACATGTTCAGAAAGAAGAAGGTCAACAAACACTGTGGAACATTGGATTATATGGCTCCGGAGGTAAGAATTTATTACACATCAAAGGCTTTACATTATAACTGGGAGTATTTTACCCATTTAAATAAACACAAAATAAATATAGTTGAAGTGATTTTAAAGACATTACTATACAGCTGACAAACCCATTGGGTTTGCTGAATACAGAATTGCTTTTATATATAAAGATTTCTTTTCTCCAGATATTGCTTAAACAGGATTATGCATTTGAAGTTGACTGGTGGTCATTTGGAGTGATACTCTACGAGATGCTCGCTGGATACACACCCTTCTATTCATCTTGTGATGATGATGACACTGATACAGATGATAATGATGAAGATGATGATGATGAGGATTATGATGATGAAGATGATGATGATGATGATGATAAAGAGAAAATAATGGACATCTTGTTTGCACCTGTTCTGTTCCCAAAACACTTTACAGAAGACTCAAAAGACATTCTTCGCAAGGTAAAATAAAAGTGATGTATCCGTCACACAAGAGGCACAATGATATGATTGCCCTCCTATATCTAAGTCCCAGTCCCATAAAACAAATTTAAATGGTGTTTACATTACTAGTAGAGAACTTATCAGTTTCTGTTTCTATTTCTAGTTCCTTCTCAGGGATCCCGTCTGCAGGTTGACAGAAAAAAAGAAAATACGAGGCCATTCATTTTTCAAGTCCATAGATTGGAAAATGCTGAAGAAAAGGGAACTGGAGCCGCCCTACAAGCCTTGTTTGGTGAGTTTACAATAGAGTTACTAGATATGACTGGACAGAAGTCTATCTCTAAGACAATGATAATTAGGTGAAGGTGACATAAGTCACTAAAATCCTGCTTATGAATCAGGTACAAACAGGTAGAAATGAATATGTAAAACTCTTTACAGAAAATGAACGTAAAGAACCACGATAGCACATTCAGCTTCTTACATGAACCTGCCAGAGGAAATTCCCTTGAGAACTTCTCCTTCACAAGTCCCTGTTGGATGTAAATCATCGGAGACGGATAATTAGATGAACAATGATTATTACAACATGGATCCCATTCGGTACACCTGTGTAGGTCAACTGGACCAGTAAATGTAAGTATATTACATGGTCTTCAACAGGCCACTTGATCCTTTGCATTAAAATATTGTCAGCTGCTTTTATTCTTATCTGACAAGGTACCAATCTGTTTATTGACCAGTGGTCTGTCTGGAGCATAGTATCGGGTCACATTTGACCCATGTTTCCCAGCCCTAAGGTAACATCTCTTTGTTGCCTGTAGTGTATTGGTTTTATATTTACATTCTAACACTATTGTACTCATGTTACTCCATGAGTATTAATCTAATGCTTTTTTCTAATGTTATTTTGTTCTACAACCATATAGATAATAAACTGAAGGATTAAACCTTGTGTGAGAAGTGAGACACCACCTGAGAGATCAGTTATCGTTACCAACAACAAAGAAGCATTGTGTCTCAGTAGATTTCCCCTTTTGACTGATGGTGGAATCTGACTACCAACTATGAACTTCCAACTAATGTGACAGTCAAGACCTGAGGAAAATATTGTCACATCCCAATGAAATTAAGGCACCAACAATGTAACTTTGTAATTGTGATTTATTACAATGGAAAAAAGAAATTAATGCTTGAATGTTAAATTGTATTTATGTCAATAAAATCTACCAAAATAAAATAGTGAATTTGACTGTCATTTTCCTGTTACACCAGGTAAAAAGTTTCATTATCCCCACAAAACAAACTGGGAATTTCATGATACTGGTATAAAAATATATAAATACATCAAAAGAATTTGTTTTGCTCAGGTTCAGTATCCCCCCTTTCTCTTTTAACCAACTACTCCTTTCCTCAGACCTGACTCTTTTTAAACTGAGCATGCTCTGCAATTATTATCATCTAGCACTGAGAGATGGAATTCCTCATCTGTCACCAAACCAGTTACAGTTACACCCTTCCAGTAACAGCAAAATTCAGTACTTGCACACAGCATAAGTTTATTATTAAACTTAAATTGTCAACTGAAGCATCTTATGTTCAAATTGGATCTAAAGAAATATGGGACAGACTAACAAAATAATCAGGGGTATCTCTAGGGTTTTTGCCACCTGAGCCAAACCTTGAATGCTGCTTATATGCGTGGCTTTGTTGGTGGGAGTGCGGCTAGCCATTTTGTCATTTTGAACTTGGCACCATTTATTTGTACAGTTTCTTTAAATAGACATTTATCCACACCATAATTCCAGAAGAATAAAGAATTTTGCCCCAAAGAACCTGCCACCATGTCCTTTTAATAGAGCCCTAACTTACCTAGCCAGTCTAACCTAGCCTAACCTAACAAACTATCTAAAGCCAATCTAAGCATATGAAATGTAACAATATCTAACACATTTAATAAAAAAAATATGAAAAAATAACATCTACAGCAAACTATATGTTTGGTTGAGCAATCTACCACTCATACAGTTAGAACAGACAGTAATGGTCCATTTAAATAAACACAAAATAAATATAGTTGAAGTGATTTTAAAGACATTACTATACAGCTGACAAACCCATTGGGTTTGCTGAATACAGAATTGCTTTTATATATAAAGATTTCTTTTCTCCAGATATTGCTTAAACAGGATTATGCATTTGAAGTTGACTGGTGGTCATTTGGGGTGATACTCTACGAGATGCTCGCTGGATACACACCCTTCTATTCATCTTGTGATGATGATGACACTGATACAGATGATAATGATGAAGATGATGATGATGAAGATTATGATGATGAAGATGATGATGATGATGATGATAAAGAGAAAATAATGGACATCTTGTTTGCACCTGTTCTGTTCCCAAAACACTTTACAGAAGACTCAAAAGACATTCTTCGCAAGGTAAAATAAAAGTGATGTATCCGTCACACAAGAGGCACAATGATATGATTGCCCTTTTATATCTAAGTCCCAGTCCCATAAAACAAATTTAAATGGTGTTTACATTACTAGTAGAGAACTTATCAGTTTCTGTTTCTATTTCTAGTTCCTTCTCAGGGATCCCGTCTGCAGGTTGACAGAAAAAAAGAAAATACGAGGCCATTCATTTTTCAAGTCCATAGATTGGAAAATGCTGAAGAAAAGGGAACTGGAGCCGCCCTACAAGCCTTGTTTGGTGAGTTTACAATAGAGTTACTAGATATGACTGGACAGAAGTCTATCTCTAAGACAATGATAATTAGGTGAAGGTGACATAAGTCACTAAAATCCTGCTTATGAATCAGGTACAAACAGGTAGAAATGAATATGTAAAACTCTTTACAGAAAATGAACGTAAAGAACCACGATAGCACATTCAGCTTCTTACATGAACCTGCCAGAGGAAATTCACTTGAGAACTTCTCCTTCACAAGTCCCTGTTGGATGTAAATCATCGGAGACGGATAATTAGATGAACAATGATTATTACAACATGGATCCCATTCGGTACACCTGTGTAGGTCAACTGGACCAGTAAATGTAAGTATATTACATGGTCTTCAACAGGCCACTTGATCCTTTGCATTAAAATATTGTCAGCTGCTTTTATTCTTATCTGACAAGGTACCAATCTGTTTATTGACCAGTGGACTGTCTGGAGCATAGTATCGGGTCACATTTGACCCATGTTTCCCAGCCCTAAGGTAACATCTCTTTGTTGCCTGTAGTGTATTGGTTTTATATTTACATTCTAACACTATTGTACTCATGTTACTCCATGAGTATTAATCTAATGCTTTTTTCTAATGTTATTTTTTTCTACAACCATATAGATAATAAACTGAAGGATTAAACCTTGTGTGTGAAGTGACAGACCACCTGAGAGATCAGTTATCGTTACCAACAACAAAGAAGCATTGTGTCTCAGTAGATTTCCCCTTTTGACTGATGATGGAATCTGACTACCAACTATGAACTTCCAACTAATGTGACAGTCAAGACCTGAGGAAAATATTGTCACATCCCAATGAAATTAAGGCACCAACAATGTAACTTTGTAATTGTGATTTATTACAATGGAAAAAAGAAATTAATGCTTGAATGTTAAATTGTATTTATGTCAATAAAATCTACCAAAATAAAATAGTGAATTTGACTGTCATTTTCCTGTTACACCAGGTAAAAAGTTTCATTATCCCCACAAAACAAACTGGGAATTTCATGATACTGGTATAAGAATATATAAATACATCAAAAGAATTTGTTTTGCTCAGGTTCAGTATCCCCCCTTTCTCTTTTAACCAACTACTCCTTTCCTCAGACCTGACTCTTTTTAAACTGAGCATGCTCTGCAATTATTATCATCTAGCACTGAGAGATGGAATTCCTCATCTGTCACCAAACCAGTTACAGTTACACCCTTCCAGTAACAGCAAAATTCAGTACTTGCACACAGCATAAGTTTATTATTAAACTTAAATTGTCAACTGAAGCATCTTATGTTCAAATTGGATCTAAAGAAATATGGGACAGACTAACAAAATAATCAGGGGTATCTCTAGGGTTTTTGCCACCTGAGCCAAAACTTGAATGCTGCTTATATGCGTCGCAAAGTGGGCGTGGCTTTGTTGGTGAGAGTGCGGCTAGCCATTTTGTCATTTTGAACTTGGCACCATTTATTTGTACAGTTTCTTTAAATAGACATTTATCCACACCATAATTCCAGAAGAATAAAGAATTTTGCCCCAAAGAACCTGCCACCATGTCCTTTTAATAGAGCCCTAACTTACCTAGCCAGTCTAACCTAGCCTAACCTAACAAACTATCTAAAGCCAATCTAAGCATATGAAATTTAACAATATCTAACACATTTAATAAAAAAAATATGAAAAAATAACATCTACAGCAAACTATATGTTTGGTTGAGCAATCTACCACTCATACAGTTAGAACAGACAGTAATGGTGCCACAGTGAGAACAGAAAGTAATGGTCCCATACAGTGAGAACAGACCGTAAAGATCCAGTAGAGTGAGAACAGACCGTAAAGATCCCATACAGTGAGAACAGACAGTAAAGGTCCCATACAGTGACAACAGATGGTAAAGGTCCCATACAGTGGCAACAGACAGGAAAGGTCCCATACAGTGACAACAGACAGGAAAGGTCCCATACAGTGAGAACAGACAGTAAAGGTCCCATACAGTGACAACAGACAGGAAAGGGTACCATTACATATTCTATCCTCTATCTCTCACATTCTCTCTCTCCTGCAGTCTCTATTCTCTATCTCTCACACTCTCTCTCCTGCAGTGTATCACACACATACTGTACATACACCCTTTCACACACTTACAATGGTTGACAACAAATCTGGTAAAATCATTGGCACAAACTCCGATAAATGGTTGGCACCCAGACTTTAATAAATGGTTGGCACACAGATACTGGTAAAATGATTTGCACATACTCCGATAAAGAGTTGGCACCCAGACTCTAATAAATGGTTGGCACACAGATACTGGTAAAATCATTGGAACAAACTCTGATAAAGAGTTGGCACCCAGACTCTAATAAATGGTTGGCACCCAATCTGGTAAAATCATTGGAACAAATTATAATAAATAGTTGTCACACAGATACTGGTAAAATCATTGGAACAAACTCTGATAAAGAGTTTACACCCAGACTCTAATAAATGGTTTTTTATATATTTTATAATATTTATATAACCTAGTGACTAGAAGTTCGGCGGCGTCCCATGGAAGATGGTCCCCAGAAGTTCAGCGGCATCTCACGGAAGATGGTCCCCAGAAGTTCAGCGGCATCTCACAGAAGATGGTCCCCAGAAGTTCAGTGGCATCTCACGGAAGATGGTCCCCAGAAGTTCAGCGGTGTCCCACATAAGATGGTCCCCAGAAGTTCAGTGGCATCTCATGGAAGATGGTCCCCAGAAGTTCAGCGGCGTCCCACAGAAGATGGTCCCCAGAAGTTCAGCCACGTCCAATGGAGGATGGCCCCAGAAGTTCAGCCGTGTCCCATGGAATATGGACCCCAGAAGTTCAGTGACATCTCATGGAAGATGGAAGGAAAAGAGAAGATGAGGGCACTGAATCTGGTAATAACTAAATAAGTTTAGTGCAGGTGCTAGTCTAATAGAAGATACACAGCAATCGAATGAAAGAAAACAACATTTGTCGTTCTTGGAACCGTCCCCCCAGACACCTCCTAAATATCTTTGTTGATGTTTTCTGCCATGCGCTGATGTGTTGGGGGGGCTACCTTGGTTTTTTATACTTTTCTTCTGGCTACATACCTTTTCTATGCACTAGCAGCCGCAGAAAAGGCTCTATCAGCCAATCCATCATAAGTCGGATTGTGACTGGTGTAATTCCTGGCTCTCATGTGCTGTCTGCTACTAGATGATCGTCAGTGGAGAGCCACGAGGGATTGGATGCTGGTAAGTGTGTTTAAGAGCATCTCGGCGTCTGAATTTTTATCCTAGCAAGGTCTAGGTTTTGGGGAGTAATTAGTTTGATTTTAAATTTTAGTTTGGGGGTGGAATACCCTTTAACATAGTAACATAGTAATTGAGTTGGGTAAAGACATCCTTCATCTAGTCCAACCTTTATCCCGTCCTCCTTAACCCTACCTAACAGTTGATCTAGGCAAAAAAGGCAAATTAAAAACAACTATACTATAGTATATGTATTAATACCAGGAATTCTCAATACTTTTTTTTTAGAAACTTATCTTTTAAAGCTATCCAATGAACTTGTGATTACCACATCTGCGGGAAGACAGTCACACCTTTTCCTGCACTCCCTTTCCTGAAGACCAAACTTCTATTTTTAGGGGATTTTTTTGGTCTAATGTCAAGCGTTGACATCGCACAAAATGCTATGCTCATAGGAGTGAACGGACACTGTTAGCAGCATTTTTCTGTGTTATCGCATAGCGGTGCCAATGAAATCAAGGACACTGCTATGCGATAACGCAGGGGAACATCGACAATGTACAGTGCAATGTTTCCCCACATCGCTATTGGACTTTGTAAATTTTGTAATCTACAGTACATATCGCAATAAGTCGATCCGAGTATAAGCCGAGGTACCTATTGTTTTACCTTAAAAATGATTAAAGTCGAGGGTAGAAATTAGACCACTACTGCCTTCTGTTTCGTATGTTTTTCGAGTCTTTAGTTGCCCTTTAAAAGTAATAGACAATCCAGTATGGTAATTACTGTATGGCTACTGTATGGGAATTCTGCTGTCCATTTAAAGGGTAACTAAGCCTCAAAACAATACAGAATCAGGCAATCTTTAACAATATATACCATCCTGATTCTGTATTGTTTTTAAGTATTAGTTACCCTTTAATGGTAATTCACATAGTAAAGGTAATCCCACCAGTAACTCCCCAATTTATTGCCCGCTCCAGATGTTTTGGAAACTACAACTCCCAGCATGCTTTCGGTGCTTGTTAGTTGTAGTTTCCAAACATCTGCAGTTGCAAGCACTGCACCCCCCCCAGATCTATATAGGAGAGACTTGCCTTGTGGAGAGAGGTCTTGCAGGGGGAAGAGAGGACTTACAATCCGCTGCATCGCTCCGCAATTGACATCAGTGGCCAGAAGAGTGGATGTGGAAGCGTTTGGCAGCCGGATTACAGGACAGTCAGGTAAGTGACTCGAGTAGTCAAAGTAAGATTTTTTTAGGCTATTTTGTAGCCTAAAAACTTTGACCCTATACTCGAGTATATATGGTATTTCTCATAAATCAATGCTAACTACTAATACGATCTATTCTGGAGACAAAGTCAAGGATATGATCCAATATCAAAGTTTCCATCACCTTCCCTAACACTATGTTAGACTTACAGTTCTATAGTTTACCAGGCTGGGAATGACTATCTTTTTTGAATGTTGATATTACTTTGGCTTTTTTCCAATCCAGCGGAACATCATGAGACAAAGAAATCTGAAAAGATAAGAAACATTGGTCTAGATAAAGGTGAAAAAAAGTTAATTTTGGTGAGTTAGCGTTCTTCTAGAATTGAAAACGGTCATTTTTATTAATAACTATAATAACACGTTTTTGGTAAACCAATTATAATGTTGGTTAAGTTTCCTTTAATGATTGTCATATAACAATTATCAATAAATATAAAGGATTCTTCTATAATCTGGCTTTGTAAGCTACACCATTTTTTCATCTCATACCAATAGGTGAGGGTGTATTTAAAAATTTATGACAGATTTGATGTTACTTTTCACTTTGATGTTGCAGAAAATGATGTGTGATATCTGGAGTAGAGAATCAAGAAGATTTCTACTGGTTTAAAAATATGAAATAGTCTTTTAAAGGGCATGTCCACCCCCAAAACTATAATCCCCCCCTCCACCTACTGGCCCACCATGTAGTGTAGTCTAATCCTTACCTCACATCCCAACTCCATCTGGTTCTCCTGTAGTCCCCCCCCCAAAGTTCCAAAAACTGACCACCAGGAGGCTAGCAGGTCCATATAGGACACTGCCTCTACCTGGCCTCCCAGATTCCTGCCATGCGTGCTGCAGCCCTTCTCCCCCCCCCTCCCCCTCCCCTCTCCCTCCCGTTCTACTATCTACCCCCCCCTAGCATTAAAACCCCCTTAAAGGGCAATTTAAGTGAGAAAATTGTTTTTTTTAAATGTCTTCTAATGTATCCTATAAGTCTCATCCATCCACCAGGGTACCTTTAGTTTCTTTAAATTCTACATAGTCCCCGAGATATAAGCCTTTGAATATGCTGTGATTGGTAGGAGCTGCCACACCTCATCTGTCACTCAAAGGCACACACCCACACATCCAAAGCTCCCCTGCAGTATTGTCACACACTCTCTCACCCACACTATATTACCATTTGCAACATATAGTCAAATGCTGTAGTGCTAAACACAATCAATAAACCATTAACCAGCAATGAGCATAACACACATATAAACAGCCCCTCCCCCCCAAAAAAATCTTATATACATACAAAACCATTGACTCAAATGGAACACATCAGTATAATATATACAGTAATACAGACTATATACCAAACACACACAGTGCAATCTATGAAATATATAGACTAAAGCAACTGAAATGTAACAGGACAACAAGCAGTGTCACTGTGTTTGTGAAGGTCTCCTACAAGCTGCTGTTACACTGACTCTCTCTTCAGTGATTATGATCTCAGCTAAGCAGGGGGAGAGATATGAACTTTAGGTAAAAATAAATAACAATTAGCAAAGTTAGAGAACAGGCAGAGTTCAGTAACTTACTTGTAAAGAATCTCAGCACCACTTGTCATCCTCTCTCCCCCTGCCCCTCCCTTCAGCATATTGCTACTTTATTTCCACACTTTGATTGCTTGCAGTCTAGCTCTGAAGGAGGGGTCAACAGGATGTCAGCACTTCATTTAAATCCTTCAACTGACAATGCTCGGACTCTGTATACAGCCCGTCACTGCTTGAGGGGGAGTAGACAGGAGGGGAGGGGGACTACACAGCTTGGTACAAACTTCTGCCAGTGTGAAGAAACGAAGCCACACGAAACATGAAAGTAGGCAGCTTATACTAAGTGTCTATACTTGTATACAGACAAAGTTTTTTTTTCACTATAGTTGCCCTTTAATTCTGCTCCCCCATTCCCCCGCCCGCCCCACCCGCATGTTTTTTTTTTTAAAAAGCTCCCCAAACTCTATCTTCCGTCTTGCCAACCGCTCTACTCTCGCTCCGACCACTCCTCCCCCGCTGCATGCGCATGATCGCCTGCGAGGCTCCTAGCCATCACAGACGGACTGCCGGCCGCAGCTGCATCCGCAGCAGAGGGCCGCAGTGCGGCGGAGGATCGAGGAGGTAAGTAAGAGTTTGGGGGGCTTTCTAACAAAAAAATATGCGGTTGGGGCTGGGGGACAGGGGGAGCAAATATTAAAATTCCAATTTAGGGGTGGACATAGCCTTTAATTTCCTGTCCAACAACCTTGCCAGTTTATTATCACCTGCTATCACCTACCTGCACAGTATGATGAATAGGAGTTTGTTTTAAATGGGACTCTGAATATAATATAAATCATTTTGTTCACAAAATTTATCTGCGACCCTTCCCATGTGTATATCAGGTCCCCCAAAGATCATAATCCGCGTACACATCATTTTTTCTCAATATTATTTTATTGGTAGAATGTTTTGGTATTAACTAGAGAACCTTCATTAAGGTATATTTTGTGCCTCAAATTTTTGTAGTAAAATATTTCACTAGTTTACCAGTTTTATTTTGTATCGTTTGATCTAAAAATATTAATATATTAAACCATTTCATTGCAGTCATTCATTATCAAAATTGAATACATATACAAATCAAGTGCATAAATATGGGTAGTATTAAGTCCAATATTAAAAACACAGGTGTGCCACAAGAAAAAATTTGCATTGGCAAGAAGTGGACAACAGTCTGAAAAAAGTTTAAGAACCGCTGTTCTAAATTATTTTGTTTTATTTTCCATCACCTCTGCAATAATGATGTTTAAAGTAAATACAAATATTATTATTATTATTTATAAGTGCCCGTTGCATTAAAATCCAATATCCACATTAAATCATAAATAAACAACCCTTGTCAGTGATTTTCCATTAATGATCTCTATTACTAATTCCAACAATTATATATGTTTTGTGTTGTAATTTAAATGTGGGATGTTACTTTCTCACTCACTCTAATTATGGGGATCTGGGTGTATATATCTCAGATCTAGCCAATACATTATCTCTTTCATAGCCATTCCCCCTCAAATCATCTCACATTTATGCACACTGTTATTATGTTTGGGTAAAATGATAGTCTCCCCAACTGGACTTACCCCTCTCTAGTGGTGGTCTGGTGCAGGACTGCTCCCGGACCCTCCACTTGGTCCGTGTGTACTGGATATCGAAAAAGCAATAAGGTAAAGGTCCGCACTCTTTAGTCAATGAAGCCACTCACCAGCTTCCTTAAAACATTGGCTTTGTTGAATGACAATTTAAAAAACCACCACGCCTGACGCGTTTCGTGCGTTAAACCACGCTCTTATCATAGGCACCCATAAACAAACTTCCAGTCTCCTTATACATGCTGTCTCGATATTGCCACCTTGTGGTGGTAATCAGTAAAGACCCAAAATTGTTACATACATCAGGGAGATTCAAAAAAATTCTTATCATTTAAAATGGTGCTAAATTTGCCCCAACCATCAGATCTTATTTAACATTTGAAAGGTAACATGTGATTGGTTGGGGCAAAATTAGCACCATTTTAAAACGTAAGAACTTTTATTGAATACCCTGTTATGTTCATTAAATAAAGCCGATGTTTTTAAGGGAAGCTTGAAAATTACGTCAGATTTAGGGTTTTTGGAAAAACGTCAGTTCCAAATTGAAACCAGGTTCATTTATAAACTAGTGACTCATCACTAATAACAAGCCCCTAAATGCAATGTATATATTATTTATGTAACTAAAGAGCCCAAAGATACAAGCTCTCCCAGAAGTCGAGGTGCTACTAACCTACAAGAGAGAGAACCCAGTACATTAATTAGGTGGGGTCCATTCTTTTCATTGAAATTTAATTAGCATTTTAATGCCCGGTAGCTGCACTAATAAAGACCAGAGAAAACTACTACAACCTACTGCAGTTTCTTTGATGTTTTGACAACTGCCTGGACCAATCATTTTGCCTTTAAACTGCAAATGTAATGGGTCAGTACAAGGAACAGCACAGGCCGTGCCCATAGAGAGTGCTGGTGAGGGGTGCAGTAGCTAGTTTTACCACCACCCAATATCCCCGCCCTGGCTGTATCTATGAGTGAGTTGATAAACTTGCTAAGGTGCCATAGGAAGTGTTGGCAGGGGTGGGCATTTTGCTTCACCTGTCCTTAATATGTAGTCAAAAGTCTACCCGCAGAAATGATCAGGCCGGATGTCTGGTATGCCCTCATTAGTCTACTGACAGCAATAACTGTGACTCTGCTGGTGGCCCACTGAACACTGCACTGCAATTTGTTGTTGATAACATACTCCTGTTGAGGCCTCTTATATATTTAATTCCCACGAAAGCTAGAACATCATATTGCTAACTGCTACTGCTTCTTTCACCCTACAACACATGTAATCTGAATTGAGTTCAATTCAGATTGCGGGGGCTTGCGATTGTGTTGTTCTTCCATGTCCTAGTGGGGCCACACCTAATAGGCCACCATAAAAAAATCATTCATGCCCAACGTGGTTAAGGCTTGGTTCACACTACAAGTGCTTTTTAGCAATATCATAATAACCTTCACTTTATTGCACTTCTATGCTGCATGCATTTAGTGTAATTACGCACTCAATATGGGTCTATGTGAAGGGGACAAACTGCACAAAACTCATATTTTTTAGCCCTTTTAAACCAAATCGCTGCATTCAATCCGCACTACAGAACCATACAAATGCGTGCAAACAGATACAAACATGCTATTAAAAAGCACCAATCGCATGAATTCCTATTCTGTAGTGTGCACATAGCCTACATTTCATTAAAGAAAATAATTGCTTCATTTCACATATCGCTGTACAATAGATGTGAATGCTGACTCTATAATCCAGCAAACAGATTTTATATAACAAAGCCTACATGTATCTTTTCAATAAAACGTAAAAACACCCCAGTCTGAGATGCTATGAAAATATACATTCCCACATTTTAAAGCTTTGCAACATCTGGAAGATTTTAAGGACGACATCATTTTTGTGGTAGGTAAACCGGGATTCAGAATCAACTCTGCTTCAGAGAATACCGCATGGTTATGACTCTTTTTAACTTTAACTTATCCTGCTTCATGCATATACCGCCATTCCTGCCAAACATTCATTTCTGGAAATGATCAGTAAAGATTTCGTACATGAAAGCACAATTTCCTGCACAGGGTGGGGTACAACACATTTAGAACAAAAAATAATCTAATAACAGACAAAGTAAACAATTTCATTCAATTATTTATCAGAATTACAAAACTTTATTTTATCGTTATTATAAGGGATAACGATGTCATCAGTGTAGCTTATAGCCTTGGATTAGCAAGGACCCTGCCCCCAGATGCAGAAAGGTAAATAGGACCAAGGTTTTGTTACTGTAAACTGTCCTCATTATTACCACCGTAATCAAATAGAGAAAACCCATCTGCACCCTTCAAAGAAATGCAGTTTGGAATCGGTAATAATAATCCTGCATCATACGTTATGGTCTGACGGCAAAATTTAAATTGCAGCATATTTTTTAACATGACATTTTCTTAAAAGGCTCACTTTGATGTATTATTTGTATATTAAAAGTAAAGGACATATTGACAAATGCATGACATTTCAAAGTACAACTATGCCCTAAAAACATCTTTTCAAAAGTTTTGCTTCTTTAGTCACTCGGCTAAATTTAGTGAAAAATATTGTTACAATAATTAATCAAAACGGAGAAGAAAAAGAAAGGTTGTTTTAGGGTGCTGTTGCCCTTTAAACAGCGAGTACCACAGTAAGGGCTGAGCAACACTGCCACAGCGCACATTAGTGTTGGCTAATTGATCTGGCCACGTTCCTCTGCAATCCGTTACCAGAGGGCACGCAATCACCTTTTTTGTGCAATTGCGCTCCGATAATGCAAGATTGTAGGATACAAGCACCGGCGTGCAAACGTCTCACAATAAAGAGTGCGATTCACGTGTGGTTTCGGTGTTTCACCAGATTTAGTGAAACACAAAATTGTGTCCCCCGTCTCCCCTATAACATGTTGTGTTAACTAATAGAAACTTGTGCTTTGTATTTGATTGTGGAATTTCTAACCAGCTGCTGTTGATAAAGCGGTGAGCCCAAACATGTAATAGAGATACTAATCAGAACACCTGCAGAGGAAAGTTTCTGTGCGCTACATTATATTCTCTGCCTGGGGTCCAGACTTCCTGGGCTTATCGTACCCCCTTACAGGCATGATAGTGGTTTCATTTCATGTATATAACCATTCAAATAAACCCCAAAATAAAATCAAAAAGACAATGAAACTCCTTGGAAAAAGAACCATTGACCCATAGGCTTCATTACACTACCTGTTTTAAACACAGCAGAACATTGCGTTTGTGATTTAGTGTGATGTTCCCACGTTCGTTCATGCCCGGCCATTATTTTTAGTGGCACCACTGTGTTTAACACACAAAACTGCAAATCACACAAGCTGACCAAAATGCTGCCTAGTGTGAATGAAGCCATAGACTGGTTCATAAAGGATAAAGAAAGTTCTGTTTTGAAGAACTTACAATCTAGAAACTGGAAATGCTTTGCACAGTGGGTGCAACTATCTACAGTTGTTTTGGAATTTGGGGGGCATGGATAAAAATGTGTTTCCCCGTGCTTTTAATCTGTATTTACAGATGTTATCTAACTGCAATAGCCCAGTAAAAAGCTTTCATCTTATTGGCTGTTTTTTTATTAGCACGGGCAAACCTTTGCACACTTATTACATCACCCTCTAGTAGTTTCTAGCTGTGGCTTTCCTTTAAATGTTGATCAGGGCAAATGTAAAATCTCCAGATTTATCACCAGCCATGTCAGAATTTAGGTGATTCCCCTACCTGTGCGCAGAGCAAATTCAGATCACGTGATGTGTTCAGGCTGCTCTTTCGCCCTGGTGTGCCTATCCAGCTCTTGGAGGATTTAATGCACTGACTCACAAAGGTGAAAGAAACTGTCCAGTGGCTGTTTCCCGTCACAATGGTTTATCCCTTTTTTTTCTTCTTGGGATTCCTGCATGTGAAAAGGAGACCTGGCTTGTGAGAAATCAGGGGGAGAAGAGAGGGGTGGGTGGGAGAGAGGTGGAGTTTTATTCTGGCATCTCCTCTTCCATTAAACACTGCACTTTTACCACTGGCTGCCCTCTTTTTCAAGCCTCTCTCCCACTCACAGTCCATAGAAGCTGCCAGACCTGGGAGATTTGCTGACTGAATTGCATTTATTTAACCCATGTTGTGCTGGTTTGTGACAAACCCCAAAGAGAGAGAGAGAGAGGGATCCAGTGGTGGCTATACTTCAATACAGTGTGTGGTTGGGGCTCTGCCCTGGTCTTTTTTCCTCATGTAGTATAAGGTTTTTTAACACATCTTAGAAAATGAACTGGATTTATATCATACGTCTCAGTGTATTTAGTGAAATATCAGTTACTCAAATTAATGCAAATCCTGCGCTACCTGATGTAAAAATGTCCTGGTTTTGCCTTCGAGCACCCAATGCTATTATTTAGCAGGAAGTTAACACCAATTAAATTGAGCCAATGAAGTGATTATTGCATTACAAGGAGATAGGAGGTAAGGAAGCACCTCGGAGAAAAATCCCATTTAGATTAGAGACATAATAATTATAATAAAGGCCCCAGTGGGTGCCACCTGGCACCAACTGTGGGAAGCAGAGAGGAAGGCTTGCACGGTTATAAGACAAAAACAGGACCAGATATTGTTACATGCTACCTACAGCTGACATTCCAGTCTTAACCAGTGACATAACTAGAAAGTTCCTTTACACAAATCAAAACTGGACCAGGGGGTCTGAGGACAAAGGCAGGGGTGAATACCAGGGACCCAATGGGGCCCCATCTTCTTATTTTTCCTATGACCGATATAGCCTCCTCCCAGAAAACCACTGTGGACGGAGCACGGATAGGGGCCCCATTATAGTTTTGACGGCGATCCCATTGATTCCTTGTTACTCCACAGGGACACGTCTGCCCAGCAATCATCTGTCTTAAAATCTAATCACACTAGTGGAGCTAGTAAAGTCACCCAGCTCCAAGGGGAGCACAGCTCTTCAGAGCTACATGAAAAACTATCTACCAACAACGCAACCTTTGGCATGATTTAGACAGCAATTTCTGGTACTAGATTGCTGCGAGCTCCTCTTTTTTTATGTGGGAGCAAATACCAATAATATATTGCTAAATGGCAATATGCCACCCCCCAGGATTCTGCTACCCAGTAAGTAATCACCTTGCCCCTGATTGCTGCCATATGTTCTCTAAGGGTTACATTTCGTGTTTAGTTCTCCATTAAATTCACAGAGGTTCAACAGAGAAAGTGAGATTGCAGTCCCACTAGTCCACTAGTTTCCTAGGCCACATTTTCCCACCTTGAAAAATGAAACACTTATTTTTTTTCTGGATTCTTTCTCCATTCAATAACTAAATTCTAAATGCTCTAGTGCAAACATTAACCATCAGCTAAGGCCATAAACTGACAAACCCAGACAAGTCACAGTTTATAACCATGGCTAATTTTCTTAAAGTCCTGTGAAAATGTCCTGCAAGAGAGTGGACGTAAGAGACATAAAAAAAACAGAGTTTCACCTCAACCCATTATCAGGGAGTACAACATAATGTATTTACGAGTTTAAAGAAATGTCTACAAACACCGTGAGACAGCAGATTGAGACTAGGCCCCATTACTTGTTTTGCTCCATTTTTAAGACACATCTGTTTTCTAATCTGCAATGACATTCCAGTTTCAATGGAAATTGTGAGGGTTTTCATTGTGCGATCTGATCTCTTCCATTGGTGTGTTTTGACCTGATCCTGTCCAGTTTCACACTTTTCTACAAGTCAATGGCATGCGGAAAAGTGCGGGCAAATGCAAATAAACAAAAAAAAATGATTTTGGTGCCTTAACCTTCTATCCGTGGTATTTCCTGTAATGTCAGTTCCAGCCACAGGAAAACACAAACATAACAAAAATGTACATCAGGTATCCCACTACTCCCGAATCTTCTGGAAGTCTCCCGCAAATCGGAGTGGTCTCCCGCGCTCCCACCCCGATCTCCCGCAACGGAGAGGAATCCTGAATCCCTCCCTGTTACGTCCCCTTTATGTGTGTCACGCCCCTGGACCGCCCACACCACGACCATACCAGACCCTAACCCCCCCTAGTTTGTATGCCCCGCCCACTGTGTGACGTCAACGATGTCACACAGCATGCCACGCCCTCTCACCACGCCCCCTCGTCCACCCTGCCCAGAAGGACGAAGAGCATGTGGGATATCTGGTACACAGAAAGCACACAAATACATGCCAGCCACTGTGCAAACATACATAATGTGTTAGTTTCTGAACTTCCGAACTTTTACTGAAGTTTGTAAGTTCGAAAACAAACCAAAGTTCAGAAAGTTTGGCTATCTCTAATTATGATGGGGAAGTTCATTCCTGACTCTAACAGTTTATTAAATAAATAACCTTGTTAGAGTCAGAATGTTAACCCCAACCAATCAGATGTTAGCTTTCAAATGTTACATAAGATCTGATTGGTTGGGGCAAAATTAGCACCATTTTTAACAGTAAGAATTTTTATTGAATCTCCCTAAACTGTCAATCAGACCTGGATCAACAGACAGGGTGTCTCAAGAGTTTTTGCCACCTGAGCCATAATTTTGAATGCCGCCGCATGTACTACTATTGCTATGCTATTTTTCTTCTGCTCTGCCTGCTCCACACTTTCTAGAGGAAAAAAATTTAAGTGAGCTCTGCCTGCGCCTCTCGGATATTTAGCATGGGTGCCACCCTGAGCATTTTGCTCATATTGCCATTCAGTAGAGAGACACCCCTAGATCAACTCCAACTTTATGTATCATTAACAGTACACAGCACATTCATTATTTTTAGAAACTCATCCAGGATTTTTTAATATATCTAATGGACCTGCCATCACTATGTCCAATAGAAAGACAGTTCCATAGTTTTACTGTTCTTACAGTGAATAGCCCTTTACAAACTGAAGCGAACCATCTTTCTTCTCAGTCTTAAAGGATATGTACACTGGGAAATATGTTTTTTTTCAATTGCTCATTACTGGAAACTATAATTCATTGTACATATTTTTCAGGCGCTCTCGCTAATGAGCCAATCTGAGACAAAGTTGCAGAGCGGCACTGCGTCTGTAAACTAAAGAGGCTGCATTCATTGTATAGTCCAGACCAGTTTTAAAAAATGAGTGCTTACTGGCGCCGGGTGGAGAGGAGGAAGCGCCGCATGCAGGTCAGGAGAGGCGGAGATTGTAAGCAGAGGGGAGGACGGATGAGCCTGTGAGGGGTTAGGGTTGCTGGGCCTTTGAGGAGCTGCTGGGCCTGGGAGGATTAGGGTTGCTGGGCCTGTGAGGGGGGCTGCTGGGTCTGTGAGGGGGGCTGCTGGGCCTGTGAGGGGGCCTGCTGGGCCCTTGTGTGGACCCCGCTGAACTTTTGAGACCATCTTCCGCAAGACGCCGCTGAACTTCTGGGGACCATCTACAGTGAGATGCCGCGAACTCTGGGGCCATCTTCCGTGGACACTGCTGAACTTCTGGGGACTATCTTCCGTGGGACACCAATGAACTTCTCTGAACCATTTTCTGTGGGACGCCGCTGAACTTCTAGGGACCATCTTTCGTGAGATGCTGCTGAACTTCTGGGGACCATCTTCCATGAGATGCCGCTGAACTTCTGGGGACCATCTTCCGTGAGACGTCACTGAACTTCTGGGACCATCTTCCATGGGACACGGCTGAACTTCTAGGGACCATCTTCCGTGAGACCTGCTGAACTTCTGGGGACCCTCTTCCATGAGATCAAAGTAGACTCAACACTGTCTAGCAAAAATATGAACCCGTACTTTATTAAACATTGTGTTGGGGACAAGGTTAAAAACAATTAAAAACAGCATATCTAACCTCATATAGTGTACATACTAGGTATCAAATATATCGGTATGACAAGGTAAGTAGTAGGTCAACTGATTGATCAAAAATACATAATAAGCAAAGGTATACTTATACCAGTAGAGAGGGAGAGGTAATGCAAGCAAGGGCGTTCCACCGAAGCGTTTCGCTCCGACGCCGGTACTGGGAGCTTTCTTCAGAGTGGTTTAACCGTCTATATCCGTCGCTTTAAAAACCCAAACATGCCCCTCCCCTAACCGCGCCCTTGATACGTCATCAATAGACTCATCTGCTGCTATTAGATTGTACAGCATGCGTGATAGTCTCGCGAGAGTTCTTGTCTCTGAGGGCGGGTCTGCAATAGAGATCCTATTCTCACATCCCCTGCAGCAAGCAGGGTTAACACCTTAAGTGCCAAACATCCAAGATAATAATGCAATAATGCTCATAAGTGCAAAATAGAGACAAAATCAATATCACACACAGGAATACAGCTTGTCAATTTCTACAGTATAATCATAGAAAGCCCATATTCCTATCAATGAAGTCCTCTACAATCGGTCTTTGCAGTATCATAATCCCCACTGAGGGCTATATACCAGGTATCTGTTCCATTCATATGTCCATGAAAAGAGCAATTACAGTCACCAAAGTCTGTTATAGTTCATACACTTTGTGCAACAATCCAGAAGGAGTCCTTAGCTACCGATATGTCCGTATTGTAAGTAGTCACTGTTCGGATCCATCCAACAAAGAAATAGAAAACTGGAAGGATACAATCAAATAAAGTACTTGCTTAATCCAGCGCATGCGTCCAATAGGATGATTGGATTAAGAAATTGAACACGTAATAACCAGCTAGTCCTTTCTTTATAGAAATATCCATTATGCACCCCGTAATCCGGATTGACTGGAGTAATATGGGACGGTTACAGTCGTTGGAACATTTGCCCATAACATTACTATAATATGGATATCACCAAAATACTTTTGGATAAAAGTGGATTACCACTTTTATCCAAAAGTATTTTGGTGATATCCATATTTAGTAATGTTATGGCAAATGTTTCCAACGACTGTAACCGTCCTAATATTACTCCAGTCAATCCGGATTACGGGTGCATAATGGATATTACTATAAAGAAGGACAGCTGGTTATACGTGTTCAATTTCTTAATCCAATTACATCCTATTGGACCAGATCCTTGGATCCAACAAAGAAAGAGCTAATCAGCTGAAACGGTACTGGACCTTCCGAAGCCTCTAGATGCATAAATATTATGAAAAACATTAAATCAGTGCTTCATAATCCCCCACGGAGCACAGGTATTGAAAGGAAATCCACCGTGCTTCTCTTTGGAAGCCGTTTCTGCATATACCTCCCCTCATGTTTTGCTTCAATTGCTCCAGACCAATTCCTTTTTGACCATCAGTTGACCCATTAGTATAAGCAGGAAATGGCTGGCTACTGTAGTTAGGGTTTTATCCCCTTGTTGGTCTCTTCTAGCTAATCTAATGTGAGACAAATGTCTCGCTAGTCTTTGTTTTGATTTTTGACCAGTCATTCCCACATACTGTCTTTGGTGACATTAATTGCTCTTTTCATGGACATATGAATGGAACAGATACCTGGTATATAGCCCTCAGTGGGATTATGATACGGCAAAGACCGATTTGTAGAGGACTTCATTGATAGGAATATGGGCTATCTATGATTATACTGTAGAAATTGACAAGCTGTACTTACCTGTGTGTGATATATGATTTTGTCTCTATTTTGCACTATGAGCATTATTGCATTATTTATCTTAGGATGTTTGGCACTTAAGGTGTTAACCCTGCTTGCTGCACGGGGATGTGAGTAATAGCATCTCTATTGCAGACCCGCCCTCAGAGACTCGAACTCTCGCGAGACTATCACGCATGCTGTACAATCTAATAGCATCGTGATTGTAGTCTATTGATGACGTCATCAAGGCGCGCGGTTAGGGGAGGGGCGTGTTTGGGTTTTTTAAGCGACGGGTATGACGGTTAAACCACTCTGAAGAAGCTCCCAGTACCAGCGTCGGAGCGAAACGCGTTCGGTGGAATGCCCTTGCTTGCATTACTCTCTCCCTCTACTGGTATAAGTATACCTTTGATTATTATGTATTTTGATCAATCAGTTGACCTACTACTTACCTTTCATACCGATATATTTGATACCTAGTATGTACACTATATGAGGGTTAGATATGCTGTTTTTAATTGTTTTAACCTGTGTCCCCAACACAATATTTAATAAAGGATGGTTTTGTTGCAGTCTACTTTGTGATACCACGTTTTATCCAAAAGTATTTGGGGATACCATATTTATGTAATGTTATGGGCAAATGTTTCCCACGACTGTAACCGTCCAATATTACTCCGTCAATCCGGATTACGGGGTGCATAATGGATATTACTATAAAGAAAGGACTAGCTGGTTATTACGTGTTCAATTTCTTATCCAATTACATCCTATTGGACACAGATCCTTGGATCCAACAAAGAAAGAGCTAATCAGCTGAAACGGTACTGGACCTTCCGAAGCCTCTAGATGCATAAATATTATAGAAAACACTTTAAATCAAGTGCTTCATTAATCCCCCACGGAGCACAGGTATTGAGAAGGAATATCCACCGTGCTTCTCAGAAGTACCTCCTACTGTTTGTTTAAGTACATCCGTAGATTTCCTGTAGCCATAATCTGCATACTGTACTACCTCCCCCATGTTTTGCTTCAATTGCTCCAGACCAATTCCTTTTTAGAACATCAGTTGACCCATTATGTATAAGCAGGAAATGGCTTGGTACTGTAGTTAGGGTTTTACCCTAGTTTGGGTCTCTGATAGCCCACTTTTATCCAAAAGTATTTTGGTGATATCCATATTATAGTAATGTTATGGGCAAATGTTTCCAACGACTGTAACCGTCCATATATTACTCCAGTCAATCCGGATTACGGGGTGCATAATGGATATTACTATAAAGAAAGGACTAGCTGGTTATTACGTGTTCAATTTCTTAATCCAATTACATCCTATTGGACACAGATCCTTGGATCCAACAAAGAAAGAGCTAATCAGCTGAAACGGTACTGGACCTTCCGAAGCCTCTAGATGCATAAATATTATAGAAAAACATTTAAATCAAGTGCTTCATTAATCCCCCACGGAGCACAGGTATTGAGAAGGAATATCCACCGTGCTTCTCTTTGTAGAAGCCGTTTCTGCATATTACCTCCCCTCATGTTTTGCTTCAATTGCTCCAGACCAATTCCTTTTTAGACCATCAGTTGACCCATTATGTATAAGCAGGAAATGGCTGGCTACTGTAGTTAGGGTTTTACCCTCTTGTTGGTCTCTTCTAGCTAATCTAATGTGAGACAAATGTCTCGCTAGTCTTTGTTTTGATTTTTGACCAGTCATTCCCACATACTGTCACTTTGGTGACAGTAATTGCTCTTTTCATGGACATATGAATGGAACAGATACCTGGTATATAGCCCTCAGTGGGGATTATGATACTGCAAAGACCGATTTGTAGAGGACTTCATTGATAGGAATATGGGCTATCTATGATTATACTGTAGAAATTGACAAGCTGTACTTACCTGTGTGTGATATCTGATTTTGTCTCTATTTTGCACTTATGAGCATTATTGCATTATTTATCTTAGGATGTTTGGCACTTAAGGTGTTAACCCTGCTTGCTGCACGGGGATGTGAGTAATAGGATCTCTATTGCAGACCCGCCCCCTCAGAGACTCGAACTCTCGCGAGACTATCACGCATGCTGTACAATCTAATAGCATCGTGATTGTAGTCTATTGATGACGTCATCAAGGCGCGCGGTTAGGGGAGGGGCGTGTTTGGGTTTTTAAAGCGACGGGTATAGACGGTTAAACCACTCTGAAGAAGCTCCCAGTACCAGCGTCGGAGCGAAACGCGTTCGGTGGAATGCCCTTGCTTGCATTACCTCTCCCTCTCTACTGGTATAAGTATACCTTTGATTATTATGTATTTTTGATCAATCAGTTGACCTACTACTTACCTTGTCATACCGATATATTTGATACCTAGTATGTACACTATATGAGGGTTAGATATGCTGTTTTTAATTGTTTTTAACCTTTGTCCCCAACACAATGTTTAATAAAGTACGGTTTCATATTTTTGCTAGACAGTGTTGCAGTCTACTTTGATCTCATGGAAGAGGGTCCCCAGAAGTTCAGCAGCGTCTCACGGAAGATGGTCCCTAGAAGTTCAGCCGTGTCCCATGGAAGATGGTCCCCAGAAGTTCAGTGACGTCTCACGGAAGATGGTCCCCAGAAGTTCAGCGGCATCTCACTGTAGATGGTCCCCAGAAGTTCAGCGGCGTCTTGCGGAAGATGGTCTCAAAAGTTCAGCGGGGTCCCACACAAGGGCCCAGCAGGCCCCCTCACAGGCCCAGCAGCCCCCCTCACAGACCCAGCAGCCCCCCCTCACAGGCCCAGCAACCCTAATCCCTCCCAGGCCCAGCAGCCTCCCCTCAAAGGCCCAGCAACCCTAACCCCTCACAGGCTCATCCGCTCCTCCTCTGCTTACAATCTCCGCCTCTCCTGACCTGCATGCGGCGCTTCCTCCCTCTCCACCCGGCGCCAGTAAGCACTCATTTTTTTAAAACTGGTCTGGACTATACAATGAATTGCAGCCTCTTTAGTTTACAGACGCAGTGCCGCTCTGCAACTTTGTCTCAGATTGGCTCATTAGCGAGACGGCCCTGAAAATAATGGTACAATGAATTATAGTTTCCAGTAATGAGCAATTGAAAAAAACATATTTCCCAGTGTACATATCCTTTAAGACTGGAAGAAAAGATGTTTCGTCTTCAAGTTTGTAAAGGGCTATTCACTGTAAGAACAGTAAAACTATGGAACTGTCTTCTATTGGACATAGTGATGGCAGGTCCATTAGATATATATAAAAATACCTGGATGAGTTTCTAAAAATAATGAATGTTGCTTGTTACTGTTAATGATACATAAAGTTGGAGTTGATCTAGGGGTGTCTCTCTAATGAGGCAATATGAGCAAAATGCTCAGGGTGGCACCCATGCTAAATATCAGAGAGGCGGCAGGCAGAGCTCACTTAAATTTTTTTCCTCTAGAAAAGTGGCAGGCAGAGCAGAAGGAAAATAAGCATAGCACCTAGTAGTACATAGCGGCGGCATTCAAAATTATGGCTCAGGTGGCAAAAACTCTTGAGACACCCCTGTCTGTTGATCCAGGTCTGATTGACAGTTTCAGGGAGATTCAATAAAAGTTCTTACTGTTAAAAATGGTGCTAATTTTGCCCCAACCAATCAGATCTTATGTAACATTTGAAAGCTAACATCTGATTGGTTGGGGTTAACATTCCTGACTCTAACAAGGTTATTTATTTAATAACCTTGTTAGAGTCAGGAATGAACTTTCCCCCCATCATAATTAGAGATAGCCAAACTTTCTGAACTTTGGTTTGTTTTCGAACTTACAAACTTCAGTAAAAGTTCGGAAGTTCAGAAACTAACACATTATGTATGTTTGCACAGTGGCTGCATTTGTATTTGTGTGCTTTCTGTGTACCAGATATCCCACCATGCTTCTTCGTCCTTCTGGGCAGGGTGGACGAGGGGGCGTGGTGAGAGGGCGTGGCTATGCTGTGTGACATCGTTGACGTCACACAGTGGGCGGGGCATACAAACTAGGGGGGGGTTAGGGTCTGGTATGGTCGTGGTGTGGGCGGTCCAGGGGCGTGACACACATAAAGGGGACGTAACAGGGAGGAGATTCAGGATTCCTCTCCGTTGCGGGAGATCGGGGTGGGAGCGCGGGAGACCACTCCGATTTGCGGGAGACTTCCAGAAGATCCGGGAGTAGTGGGATACCTGATGTACATTTTTGTTATGTTTGTGTTTTCCTGTGGACTGGAACTGACATTACAGGAAATACCACGGATAGAAGGTTAAAGGCACCAAAATCATTTTTTTTAGTTTATTTGCATTTGCCCGCACTTTTCCTGCATTGCCATTGACTTGTAGAAAAGTGTGAACTGGACAGGATCAGGTCAAACACACCAATGGAAGAGATCAGATCGCACAATGAAAACTTCCTCACAATTTCCATTGAAACTGGAATGTCATTGCAGATTAGAAAACAGATGTGTCTTAAAAAATGGAGCAAAACAAGTAATGGGGCCTAGTCCTCAATCTGCTGTCTCACGGTGTCTTGTAGACATTTCTTTAAACTCGTATATACATTATGTTGTACTCCCTGATAATGTGGTTGAGGTGAAACTCTGTTTTTTTTATTGTCTCTTACATGTCCACTCTCCTTGCAGGACATTTCACAGGACTTTAAGAAAATTAGCACTGGTTATAAACTGTGACTTGTCTGGGTTTTGTCAGTTTATGGCCTTAGCTGATTGGTTAATGTTTGCACTAGAGCATTTAGAATTTAGTTATTGAATGCAGAGAAAGAATCCAGAAAAAAATAAGTGTTCATTTTTCAAGGTGGGAAAATGTGGCCTAGGAAACTAGTGGACTAGTGGGACTGCAATCTCACTTTCTCTGTTGAACCTCTGTGAATTTAATGGAGAACTAAACACGAAATGTAACCCTTAGAGAACATATGGCAGCAATCAGGGGCAAGGTGATTACTTACTTTGGGTAGCAGAATCCTGGGGGTGGCATATTGCCATTTAGCAATATATTATTGGTATTTGCTCCCACATAAAAAAAAGAAGGAGCCTCTGCAGCAATCTAGTACCAAGAATTGCTGTCTAAATCATGCCAAAGGTTGCGTTGTTGGTAGATAGTTTTTCATGTAGCTCTGAAGAGCTGTGCTCCCCTTGGAGCTGGGTGACTTTACTAGCTCCACTAGTCGTGATTAGATTTTAAAGACAGATGATTGCTGGGCAGACGTGTCCCCTGTGGAGTAACAAGGAATCAATGGGATCGCCGTCAAAACTATAATGGGGCCCCTATCCGTGCTCCGTCCACAGTGGTTTTCTGGGAGGAGGCTATATCGGTCATAGGAAAAATAAGAAGATGGGGCCCCATTGGCTCCCCTGGTATTTACACCCCTGCCTTTGTCCTCAGACCCCCTGGTCCAGTTTTGATTTGTTAAAGGAACTTTCTAGTTATGTCACTGGTTAAGACTGGAATGTCAGCTGTAGGTAGCATGTTAACAATATCTGGTCCTGTTTTTGTCTTATAACCTGTGCAAGCCTTCCTCTCTGCTTCCCAACAGTTGGTAGCCAGGTGGCACCCACTGGGGCCTTTATTATAATTATTATGTCTCTATATCTAAATGGGATTTTTCTCCGAGGTGCTCTCCTTACCTCCCTATCTCCTTGTAATGCAATAATCACTTCATTGGCTCAATTTAATTGGTGTTAACTTCCTGCTAAATAATAGCATTGGGTGCATCGAGTGCAAAACCAGGACATTTTTACATCAGGTAGCGCAGGATTTGCATTAATTTGAGTAACTGATATTTCACTAAATACACTGAGACGTATTGATATAAATCCAGTTCATTTTCTAAGATGTGTTAAAATAAACCTTATACTACATGAGGAAAAAGACCAGGGCAGAGCCCCAACCACACACTGTATTGAAGTATAGCCACCACTGGATCCTCTCTCTCTCTCTCTTTTGGGGTTTGTCACAAACCAGCACAACATGGGTTAAATAAATGCAATTCAGTCAGCAAATCTCCCAGGTCTGGCAGCTTCTATGGACTTGTGAGTGGGAGAGAGGCTTGAAAGAGGGGCAGCCAGTGGTAAAAGTGCAGTGTTTAATGGAAGAGGAGACTGCCAGAATAAAACTCCCACCTCTCTCCCACCACCCCCCTCTCTTCTCCCCCTGACTTTCTCACAAGCCAGGTCTCCTTTTCACATGCAGGAATCCCAAGAAGAAAAAAAAAGGGATAAACCATTGTGACGGGAAACAGCCACTGGACAGTTCCTTTCACCTTTGTGAGTCAGTGCATTTAAATCCTCCAAGAGCTGGATAGACACACAGGGCGAAAGAGCAGCCTGAACACATCACGTGATCTGAATTTGCTCTGCGCACAGGTAGGGGAATCACCTTAAATTCTGACATGGCTGGTGATAATTCTGGAGATTTTACATTTGCCCTGATCAACATTTAAAGGAAAGCCACAGCTAGAAACTACTAGAGGGTGATGTAATAAGTGTGCAAAGGTTTGCCCGTGCTAATAAAAAAACAGCCAATAAGATGAAAGCTTTTTACTGGGCTATTGCAGTTAGATAACATCTGTAAATACAGATTAAAAGCACGGGCAAACACATTTTAATCCATCGCCCCCAAATTCCAAAACAACTGTAGATAGTTGCACCCACTGTGCAATGCATTTCCAGTTTCTAGATTGTAAGTTCTTCAAAACAGAACTTTCTTTATCCTTTATGTAACCAGTCTATGGCTTCCTTCACACTAGGCAGCATTTTGGTGTGATTTGCAGTTTTGTGTGTTAACACACAGTGGTGCCACTAAAAATAATGGCCGGCGCATGAACGCAGTGGAACATCACACTAAATCACAAACGCAATGTTCTGCTGTGTTTAAAACAGGTAGTGTGAATGAAGCCTATGGGTCAATGGTTCCTTTTTCCAAGGATGTTTCATTGTCTTTTTGATTTTATTTTGGGGTTTATTTGAATGGTTATATACATGAAATGAACCCACTATCATGCCTGTAAGGGGTTACGATAAGCCCAGGAAGTCTGGACCCCCAGGCAGAGAATATAATGTAGCGCACAGATAACTTTCCTCTGCAGGTGTTCTGATTAGTATCTCTTATTACATGTTTGGGCTCACCGCTTTATCAACAGCAGCTGGTTAGAAATTCCACAATCAAATACAAAGCACAAGTTTCTATTAGTTAACACAACATGTTATAGGGGAGACGGGGACACAATTTTGTGTTTCACTAAATCTGGTGAAACACCAGAACCACACGTGCAATCGCACTCTTTAATTGTGAGCAAGTTTGCACGCCGGTGCTTGCTATCCTACAATCTTGCATTATCGGAGCGCAATTGCACAAAAAAGGTGATTGCGTGCCCTCTGGTAAGCGGATTGCAGAGGAACGTGGCCAGATCAATTAGCCAACACTAATGTGCGCTGTGGCAGTGTTGCTCAGCCCTTACTGTGGTACTCGCTGTTTAAAGGGCAACAGCACCCTAAAACAACCTTTCTTTTTTCTTCTCCTGTTTTGATTTAATTATTTGTAACAATATTTTTCACTAAATTTAGCCAGAGTGACTAAAGAAGCAAAACCTTTTGAAAAGATGTTTTTAGGGCATAGTTGTACTTTGAAATGTCATGCATTTGTCAATATGTCCTTTACTTTTAATATACAAATAATACATCAAATGTAGCCTTTTAAGAAAATGTCATGTTAAAAAATATGCTGCAATTTCTAAATTTTGCCGTCAGACCATAACGTATGATGCAGGATTATTATTACCGATTCCAAACTGCATTTCTTTGAAGGTGCCAGATGGCTTTTCTCTATTTGATTACGGTGGTAATAATGAGGACAGTTTACAGTAACAAAACCTTTGGCTCCTATTTACCTTTCTGCATCTGGGGGCAGGGTCCTTGCTAATCCAAGGCTATTAAGCTACACTGATGACATCGTTATCCCTCTATAATAACGATAAAATAAAGTTTTGTAATTCTGATAAATAATTGAATGAAATTGTTACTTTTTGTCTGTTATTAGATTTATTTTTTGTTCTAAAATGTGTTGTACCCCACCCTGTGCAGGAAATTGTCTTTCAATGTACGAAATCTTTACTGATCATTCTTCCAGAAATGAATGTTTGGGCAGGAAGTGAGGCGGAGTTTAAAGTTAATCTAGCTTATAAAGCAATGACAGCTCTGTCTATAACCATGCGGTATTCCTGAAGCAGATTGATTTCTGTTAGGCCCAGATAATGTTTGGCTGAATCCGGTTACCTACCACAAAAATGATGTCGTCCTTAAAATCTTCCAGATGTTGCAAAGCTTTAAAATGTGGGAATGTATATTTTCATAGCATCTCCAGACTTGGGTTGTTTTACGTTTTATTGAAAAGATACATGTAGGCTTTGTTATATAAATACTGTTTGCTGGATTATAGAGTCAGCATTTCACATCTATTGTACAGCGATATGTGAAAATGAAGCAATTATTTTCTTTAATGAAATGTTAGGCTATGTGCACACTACAGAATAGGAATTCATGCGATTGGTGCTTTTTAATAGCATGTTTGTATCTGTTTGCACGCATTTGTATGTGTTCTGTAGTGCGATTGAATGCAGCGATTTTGGTTTAAAAGGGCTAAAAAATATGAGTTTTGTGCAGTTTTGTCCCCTTCACCATAGACCCATATTGAGTGCGTAATTACACTAAACTGCATGCAGCATAGAAGTGCAATAAAGTGAAGGTTATTATGATATTGCTAAAAAGCACTTGTAGTGTGAACCAAGCCTTAACCACGTTGGGCATGACTGATTTTTTCTATGGTGGCCTATTAGGCTGTGGCCCCACTAGGACGCATGGAAGAACACACAATCGCAAGCCCCCGCAATCTGAAATTGAACTCAATTCAGATTACATGTGTTGTAGGGTGAAAGAAGCAGTAGCAGTTAGCAATATGATGTTTCTAGCTTTCGTGGGAATCTAAATATATAAGAGGCCTCAACAGGAGTATGTTATCAACAACAAATTGCAGTGCAGTGTTCAGTGGGCCACCAGCAGAGTCACAGTTATTGCTGTCAGTAGACTAATGAGGGCCATACCAGACATCCTGGCCTGATCATTTCTGCGGTAGACTTTTGACTACATATTAATGGACAGTGAAGCAAAATGCCCACCCTGCCAACACTTCCTATGGGCACCTTAGCAAGTTTATCAACTCACCTCATAGATACAGCCAGGGCGGGGAATATTGGGTGGGTAAAACTAGCTACTGCACCCCCTCACCAGCACTCTCTATGGGCACGGCCTGTGCTGTTCCTTGTACTGACCCATTACATTTGCAGTTTAAAGGCAAAATGATTGGTCCAGGCAGTTGTCAAAACATCAAAGAAACTGCAGTAGTTGTAGTAGTTTTCTCTGGTCTTTATTAGTGCAGCTACAGGGCATTAAAATGCCTAATTAAATTTCAATGAAAAGAATGGACCCCACCTAATTAATGTACTGGGTTCTCTCTCTTGTAGCGTTATTAGTCACCTCTGACTTCTGGGAGAGCTTGTATCTTTGGGCTCTTTAGTTACATAAATATATATACATTTGCATTTAGGGGCTTGTTATTAGTGATGAGTCCTAGTTTATAAATGAACCTGGTTTCAATTTGGAACTGACGTTTTTCCAAAACCCCTAAATCTGACGTAATTTTCAAGCTTCCCTTAAAAACATCGGCTTTATTTAATGAACATAACAGGGTTATTCAATAAAAGTTCTTATCGTTTAAAATGGTGCTAATTTTGCCCCAACCAATCACATGTTACCTTTCAAATGTTAAATAAGATCTGATTGGTTGGGGCAAATTTAGCACCATTTTAAATGATAAGAATTTTTATTGAATCTCCCTGATAGTATGTAACAATTTTGGGTCTTTACTGATTACCACCACAAGGTGGCAATATCAGAGACAGCATGTATAAGGAGACTGGAAGTTTGTTTATGTGTGCCTATGATTAAGAGCGTGGTTTAACGCACGAAACGCGTCAGGCGTGTTGGTTTTTTAAATGTTCATTCAACAAAGCCAATGTTTTTAAGGGAAGCTGGTGAGTGATCTCATTGACTAAAGAGTGCGGACCTTTACCTTATTTGCTTTTTCGATATCCAGTACACACGGACCAAGTGGAGGGTCCGGAGCAGTCCTGCACCCAGACCACCACTAGAGAGGGGTAAGTCCAGTCTGGGGAGACTATCATTTTTACCCAAACATATATAACAGTGTGCATAATATGTGAGATGATTTGAGGGGGAATGGCTTAATGAAAGAGATTAATGTATTGGCTAGATCTGAGATATATACACCCAGATCTCCCCATAATTAGAAGTGAGTGAGAAAGTAACATCCCACATTTAAATTACAACACAAAACATATATAATTGTTTGGAATTAGTAATAGAGATCATTAATGGAAAATCACTGACAAGGGTTGTTTATTTATGATTTAATGTGGATATTGGATTTTTAATGCAACGGGCACTATAATAATAATAATAATAATATTTGTATTTACTTATAACATCATTATTGCAGAGGTGATGGAAAATAAACAAATAATTTAGAACAGCGGTTCTTAAACTTTTTTCAGACTGTTGTCCACTTCTTGCCAATGCAAATTTTTTCTTGTGGCACACCTGTGTTTTTAATATTGGACTTAATACTACCCATATTTTATGCACTTGATTGTGTATATTGTATTCAATTTTGATAATGAATGACTGCACTGAAATGGCTTTTAATATATTAATATTTTTAGATCAAAGATTACAAAATAAAACTGGTAATACTAGTGAAATATTTCTACTACAAAAATTTTGAGGCACAAAATATACCTTAATGAAGGTTCTCTAGTTAATACCAAAACATTCTACCAATAAAATAATATTTAGAAAAAATGATGTGTACGCGGATTATGATCTCTGGGGGCACCTGATATACACATGGGAAGGGTCGCAGATAAAATTTTGTGAACAAAATGATTTATATTATATTCAGAGTCCCATTTAAAACAAACTCCTATTCATCATACTGTGCAGGTAGGTGATAGCAGGTGATAATAAACCTGGCAAGGTTGTTGGACAGGAAATTAAAGGCTATGTCCACCCCTAAATTGGAATTTTAATATTCTGCTCCCCCATGTCCCCCAGCCCCAACCGCATATTTTTTTTGTTCAGAAAGCCCCCCAAACTCTTACTTACCTCCCCTCGATCCTCCGCCGCACTGCCGGCCCTCTGCTTGCGAGAATGCAAGCAGAGGGGCGGGACCGGCAGTCGCGTCTGTGATTGGCTGAGCGGCCAAAAAAAAAAACATGCGGTTGGGGCTGGGGGACATGGGGGAGCAGAATATTAAAGGGCAACTATAGTGAAAAAAAAACTTTGTCTGTATACAATGTATAGATCACTTAGTATAAGCTGCCTTACTTTCATGTTTCTGTGTGGCTTCGTTTCTTCACACTGGCAGAAGTTTGTACCAAGCTGTGTAGTCCCCCTCCCCTCTCTGTCTACTCCCCCTCAAGCAGTGACGGGCTGTATACAGAGTCCGAGCATTGTCAGTTGAAAGGACTTTAAATGAAGTGCTGACATCCTGTTGACCCCTCCCTTCCAGAGCTAGACTGCAAGCAATCAAAGTGTGGAATAAAGTAGCAATATGCTGAAGGGAGGGGCAGAGGGGGAGAGAGGATGACAAGTGGTGCTGAGATTCTTTACAAGTAAGTTACTGAACTCTGCCTGTTCTCTAACTTTGCTAATTGTTATTTACTTTTTACCTAAAGTTCATATCTCTCCCCCTGCTTAGCTGAGATCATAATCACTGAAGAGAGAGTCAGTGTAACAGCAGCTTGTAGTGAGACCTTCACAAACACAGTGACACTGCTTGTTGTCCTGTTACATTTCAGTTGCTTTAGTCTATATATTTCATAGATTGCACTGTGTGTCTTGTTTGGTATATAGTCTGTATTACTGTATTATATATACTGTATTAGTGTTCCATTTGAGTCACTGGTTTTGTATGTATATAAGATTTTTTTTTGGGGGGGAGGGGCTGTTTTATAGTGTGTTATGCTCATATTGCTGGGTTAATGGTTTATTGATTGTGTTTAGCACTACAGCATTTGACTATATGTTGCACATGGTACATATAGTGTGGGTGAGAGAGTGTGTGACAATACTGCAGGGGAGCTTTGGATTGTGTGGGTGTGTGCCTTTGAGTGACAGATGAGGTGTGGCAGCTCCTACAAATCACAGCATATTCAAAGGCTTATATCTCGGGGACTATGTAGAATTTAAAGAAACTAAAGGTACCCTGGTGGATGGGATGACTTATAGGATACATAGAGACATTTAAAAAAAAACAATTTTCTCACTATATTGCCCTTTAAGGGGGTTTAATGCTAGGGGGAGGGATAGTAAGAACGGGGAGGGAGAGGGAGGGGGAGGGAGGGGGGAGAAGGGCTGCAGCACGCATGGCAGGAATCTCCGGGAGGCCAGGTAGCAGGCAGTGTCCTATATGGACCTGCTAGCCTCCTGGTGGGCAGTTTTTGGAACTTTGGGGGGGGACTACAGGAGAACCAGATGGAGTTGGGATGTGAGGTAAGGATTAAACTACACTACATGGTGGGGCCAGTAGTTGGGGGGATTATAGTTTTGGGGGTGGACATGCCCTTTAAAAGACTATTTCATATTTTTAAACCAGTAGAAATCTTCTTGATTTCTCTACTCCAGATATCACACATCATTTTCTGCAACATCAAAGTGAAAAGTAACATCAAATCTGTCATAAATTTTATAAATACACCCTCACATTTGGTATGAGATGAAAAAATGGTGTAGCTTACAAAGCCAGATTATAGAAGAATCCTTTATATTTATTGATAATTGTTATATGACAATCATTAAAGGAAACTTAACCAACATTATAATTGGTTTACCAAAACTGTTAATTAATAGTTAATTAATAAAAATGACCGTTTTCAATTTCTAGAAGGAACGCTAACTCACCAAAATTAACTTTTTTTCACCTTTATCTAGACCAATGTTTCTTATCTTTTCAGATTTTCTTTTGTCTCATGATGTTCCGCTGGATTGGAAAAAAGCCAAAGTAATATCAACATTCAAAAAAGATAGTCATTCCCAGCCTGGTAACTATAGACCTGTAAGTCTAACATTAGTGTTAGGGAAGGTGATGGAAACTTTGATATTGGATCATATCCTTGACTTTGTCTCCAGAATAGATCGTATTAGTAGTTAGCATTGATTTATGAGAAATACCATATATACTCGAGTATAGGGTCAAAGTTTTTAGGCTACAAAAATAGCCTAAAAAAATCTTACTTTGACTACTCGAGTCACTTACCTGACTGTCCTGTAATCCGGCTGCCAAACGCTTCCACATCCACTCTTCTGGCCACTGATGTCACTATTGCGGAGCGATGCAGCCGGATTGTAAGTCCTCTCTTCCTCCTGCAAGACCTCTCTCCACAAGGCAAGTCCTCTCCTATATAGATCTTGGGGGGGGTGCAGTGCTTGCAACTGCAGATGTTTGGAAACTACAACTACAAGCACCGAAAGCATGCTGGGAGTTGTAGTTTCCAAACATCTGGAGCGGCAATAAATTGGGGAGTTACTGCGTGGGATTACCTTTACTATGTGAATTACCATTTAAAGGGTAACTAATACTTTAAAACAATACAGAATCAGGATGGTATATATTGTTAAAGATTGCCTGATTCTGTATTGTTTTGAGGCTTTAGTTACCCTTTAAATGGACAGCAGAATTCCCATACAGTAGTCCCATACAGTAATTACCATACTGGATTTGTCTATTACTTTTAAAGGGCAACTAAAGACTCGAAACAATACAGAATCAGAAGGCAGTAGTGGTCATAATTTCTACCCTCGACTTTACTCATTTTTAAGGTAAAAATAGGTACCTCGGCTTATACTCGGATCGACTTATATTCGAATATGTACTGTAGATTACAAAATTTACAAAGTCCAATAGCGATGTGGGAAACATTGCACTGTACATTGTGCGATGTTCCCCTGCGTTATCGCATAGCAGTGTCCATTGATTTCATTGGCACCGCTATGCGATAACACAGAAAAATGCTGCTAACAGTGTACCGTTCACTCCTATGAGCATAGCATTTTTGTGCGATGTCAACGCTTGACATTAGACCAAAACATCCCCTAAAAATAGAAGTTTGGTCTTCAGGAAAGGTTTCTTTACAGTGAGTGCAGTGAAACTGTGTGACTGTCTTCCAGCAGATGTGGTAATCACAAGTTCATTGGATAGCTTTAAAAGATAAGTTTCTAAAAAAAAGTATTGAGAATTCCTGGTATTAATACATATACTATAGTATTAGTTGTTTTTTTAATTTGCCTTTTTTGCCTAGATCAACTGTTAGGTAGGGTTAAGGAGGACGGTATAAAGGTTGGACTAGATGAAGGTATGTCTTTACCCAACCTCAATTACTATGTTACTATGTTAAAGGGTATTTCCACCCCCAAACTAAAATTTAAAATCAAACTAATTACTCCCCAAAACCTAGACCTTGCTAGGATAAAAATTCAGACGCCGAGATGCTCTTAAACACACTTACCAGCATCCAATCCCTCGTGGCTCTCACTGACTCTCTAGTAGCAGACGTCACTGAGAGCCACGATGATGATGTCATAGCTAATCACTGGTGGCTGTTATTAGACAAGCCTTTTCTGCTGCTGCTAGTGCATAGAAAAGGTATGTAGCAGCAGAAAAGTATAAAAAGTATCAGCAGAAAAGTATATTTAGGAGTGTCTGGGGGAGGTCTAGGTTTTGGGGTGGAATTAGCTTTTATTTGAAATTTTAGTTTGGGGTAGACGTGCTTAAAACTATAATTGTCTAGGAGGTAGGAGCATGTATTCTTATCTCCCATTTTGCTTTCATTAAAGAATTTATAGCATTAGAAGTTTTACTGACAGCAACAAAGCTCTCACTGCCTGACTTAAAAGAAAAATATTGTTACAGGTTGGGGGGGATCAATTTCATGTCTTTCTGACCTGCAACAATATTGAATTAAGTGAGAACAGCTGCTGGCAGAAAAACTTATGTAATACTTGCTCCTACTTCCCGAACAACCATAGACTTGGAGGGGGGGGGGGTTAATTGCAGAGTTTAGTGGACCATTAGCTGATGTTTTTCACTGTTGTCCTATGAATTCTAGATACGGTAAGCTATCACACACTGTGAGATAAAATGAAGCTTTATATGTTTTTATTTTGCATTTCTAAGTCAACAACGCCATTGGAAATTTGCACTTTTAAAGTATTATTACTTTGAGCACTTTAAATTTAAATTTTAAAGGGACATTTATTTTTCTTTACAATTCCCTAATCACTCATCCCTATTGTTTAAATACTTTATTTTACTATTGTACTTGAAAGGCTAACAAAAAAAACAACTTCCACTAAGCATTTGGTTTCTCTATGACATAATTTTTACCAGTGTCTGGTAACCCTAGTTACTGCTTTTCTGCTGTTACTACTATCATGGTGATAGGAATGTAATAGAAGGTCTTCCCTAAAATGTGTAGATTGTTTTTAAAAGATCATACACAACCCAAACATTTCAAATCAGTCTTACAAATATATATTATACAATATAAATTATTTTAACTGAATGATTAGCATGTCTAAATGGTTTTGAAAAACATACCCCCATAATCACATTGGGAGTCAATAGGAAGCAAACTTTTGGCAGGCAGGCTGGCTGGTGTACTATATGGCCAAGAGCCTAACAGCCTCAACTTTGCAACATCATTCAAACTACAGGGAGGCCAGTGACCTTTAAAGAGGCCTAAAGGACATTGTAAGGGTCAGGGGATGTTTAGTTTCGATCATTTAGTCCTGTGCAATCTCTACTGGTGATTAAAGTTTGTCTATGAAAGGGGGAATATTAGTAGTACTAGTAGTTATATTTCATTGGGAACCCTACTCTTTGGGCAACCTCGTCCATCCCCAATGATTAACAGATGGATTATATATGAACAGATATGTTATTATAAGATTCTGTTGATTTGCTCACTGCACAAACAGGCCCCATTTCACATTGAATGGTATAGGGTTTTGCCAAGGTGACCCCACAGTCTTTAATATAGCCCTGTTTGCTTTAGTACCTTGTTCTTTTTTTTTTCTTTCTTATGTTTGTTCTATAAAAAAAAATCAAATACTTAAAAGGAAACAATGACTTCTTTCGATTATGTGTAAATATTTCTTTTTGGGTAGAGTACATATTTCTAGTGCTACAATCCTGCTGTCTTTGTTGTGGGCACATAAACTTGTTTGTTACTTGAACAGCTATTGTTACTCAATGACTAGTCAGGAATTTTTATATCCTTTGCCTTTAATAACCAAAGGACCATTCACAAGCATTCTTCTGAGAGTACATCACTGAAGAGCAGCATGACTACTGAGTATATCCTCCCCCTATTTTCAGCAGTTATTTTTCAGATTAATTTGAATGCGTTCTAGCAAATCAGTACATAAGAAAAAATATATATACCATGTTAAATTACAACATACACCATGTTAAATTACAACATATACCATGTCAAATTTCTTGATCGGAGTAGATGTGTGTTTGCCCGTGTCACTCCAAATGAGATTAAACAATGTAAAATTAAGTCAATACCTGGTAAATGTACGAAAGTGGAAATCAATATGAATATATAGCAGATGTAGCAATATATTTTTCTGTTCAAATAAAATGCTCATAATTGGTCAATAACAAGATAACCTCCCAATGTAGTTCCCCTGACACATCCCTGACACACCTCCTCCCTATCTATAGCTTGGTGTGAGCCTTTGTTAAATAAGGAGGCGGTTCAGATTTGGGGAACGATCAGAAGAAGCTGTGGTATGAGCAGAATGTTTAAAAGTAATGGTTATAGTTACATTAGAAACAATTAATGTAGTTCCATGTAAATGGTTTGGGGCAAATAGCTTTTGATATTTTCTACCAAACACTTTTCAAATTCTCCAATTTGCGTGAAAATGTATCCAATATTAGGATCGATATTGGTAAATAGGTCAATGCTTTACTGGCCTCAGCATTACTTTACTTTGTGGTTGTAAAGTAGAAATACAAATCGTTATGAATATTTTTACGGCTGATATATTTTTCACCACTGTCAGTAATTTTCCACCAAGTTAAAATGTTTTATGTGCTCTTCCACTACAGTACTAGCTGTATTTTGTCCATAATGTAAAATACTGATATTGATCTTTTAAAAATACCCCTCCTAGTAAATAAAATTGCAGGCACTAAACATTCTTGTTAAAGGACAATTAATTATATTGGCATCCCCCCAATGTAGGAATGAACTGTTGTGGCCCACCAGGAAATCTGAGTCCAGAACGAGTTTAAGGGCCCACTCAACATTTCATATCTCTGTTATCATTAACATTTCTATCTTACTCCTACTGACCCCTATTATTTATTAAAATGCATTTATTACTGTCCCTTTGGCTCTGTATTTAAATTTAAGCCATTTTCTATGTTTTCTTGGGTGAATGGGCTGTGGGCCCACCAGGGGATTCCCCTGTTACCCTTTGGGCCAGTCTGACAGTCAGCCTCCTCCTCTTTCCTCTTAACTGCTTAGACCTCACACCTGGGTAATAAACCTAACAGCTGTACTTACTTACATTATGTTTCCCTCTATGTTCCGGTCCTCTTCTGCAGTCTTCGATGTAGCCACAAGAAGCGTGCCTTGCCATTGGCTACATTGCGGACTGTTACTGACAGAATGGAGCGCCAAGGGACAATTTAAGTATAACAGCTGTTTGTAATTTATGTCCTCACCCTGGGTTCTATGCAGCTATGGTTATTTAAACAACACATTTTTGGTTAAGAACCAAAATATATCCATTATAGCAACTCGTGGAATTTTACACACCTGCTCAAAAGTGTTACTCCAATAGTAACCATACCACCAATGAAAGTGTCATATTGTAACGCGTGTCTTTAGTTATTGCACTTATCCAAAATTTACTAATACAAACCTAAACTTTACAAATTTAAATAATTATTCTCCAAACATCTTATTCACAGTTTCGTTAAAAGCAACATATATTGGCACCTGTGTCAATGGATACAGTGTTCTATGTCCATAGTCTCTTATACTTTGTGCTACTGGCATGATTATTATTTTAATTGCCACTCAATTGTTCCAGCTGAAGATCCTATACTCTCCTCTGGATCGCTGTTTGTTAAAGAGCCACTTTGATACTTCAGCGTAATGGTTACACAGACACAAATGCTGGCAATTGCACTTATTCCATAAGATAAGGTAAGTATAACTACTGACCTGCCGGACCTTCGGCAGTGTGAACACACCGCTCTTATACCACAGCTGGTGGGACTTATCTGGACTGATGTTCACCGTCTCCCCGCTGTTAACTGGGTGGGCTGTTCCGATCCAATTCCCAACTCGCCGATTCCACTCACACACCGATCGGAAGTGGTAGATGTTCGATATATCGTCCAGCCTCTAAGGAACCAGGGTCGCTTCACCCACCTTGGAGTGCAGAGCGGTGGTCTCTTACCTCCTCACACTTGCCGGTTTTCGTTATACATACCCTCTGATTTTTGTCCACAAGGTGCCTGCAATTTTTTCACTTAGTTATCCAACGCGCTTTCACCCCCAAACCCCCAAAGGCGGGGCTCTTCAGGGATAAATCATTCAGGGTAATGATTTATCCCTGAAGAAGCCCCGCCTTTGGGTGTTTGGGGTGAAACGCGCGTTGGATAACTAAGTGAAAATTTGCAGGCACCTTGTGGACAAACATCAGAGGGTATGTATAACGAAAACCGGCAAGTGATGCGGAGGTAAGAGACCACCGCTCTGCACTCACAGGTGGGTGAAGCGACCCTGGTTCGTCTTAGAGGCTGGACGATATATCGAACATCTACCACTTCCGATCGGTGTGTGAGTGGAATCGGCGAGTTGGGAATTGGATCGGAACAGCCCACCCAGTTAACAGCGGGGAGACGGTGAACATCAGTCCAGATAAGTCCCACCAGCTGTGGTATAAGAGCGGTGTGTTCACACTGCCGAAGGTCCGGCAGGTCAGTAGTTATACTTACCTTACTTTATGGAATAAGTGCAATTGCCAGCATTTGTGTCTGTGTAACCATTACGCTGAAGTATCAAAGTGGCTCTTTAACAAACAGCGATCCAGAGGAGAGTATAGGATCTTCAGCTGGAACAATTGAGTGGCAATTAAAATAATAATCATGCCAGTAGCACAAAGTATAAGAGACTATGGACAATAGAACACTGTATCCATTGACACATGTGCCAATATATGCTTGCTTTTAACGAAACTGTGATATAAGATGTTTGGAGAATAATTATTTAAATTTGTAAAGTTTAGGTTTGTATTAGTAAATTTTGGATAAGTGCAATAAACTAAAGTACACGCGTTACAATAATGACACTTTTCATTGGTGGTATGGTTACTATTGGAGTAACACTTTTTGAGCAGGTGTGTAAAATTCCACGAGTGCTATAATGGGATACTATTTTGGTTCTTAACCAAAAATGTGTTGTTTAAATAATAATTATTTTTATCCCAAGCACCGCCGTTAATTCGGTTGTTGGAGTTGCATGGCAGTCCACGCTGCCTAAATAATTAAGGTCTTAGGATCCGGTTCAATCCCAATGTTACATTTCTATGCAGCTATGGAACTGGGAACAGGACTATTAATGTTAAGAGCTCGTTCACACAATTCGTCCGGTTTTGGTGCGTTTTTGCAATGGACCATTTTTTAAAAAGCAAGGACACATTGAATTCAATTGTACCGTTCACACTATTGCATTCCCATTGTGTCCGTTTAAAAAACGCGCTGCATGCCGCATTTCTGTCTGTTTTTCAGTTTCTTGTGTCGGGTGGTCAAAATGAAGGTTTGGAGTACAATAATTTGAACAAAATAATTTTATGATTTTTTTCAAGCAGCCTTTTGCAATAACCTTATTGCCTTTAGCTAATAATTGTTTTTGCCATGAATATGGTGGTTAGGATTTTTTGTGGAACCAGCAAAACTTTGCTACTTATATTGCCATGGAATTTTTGATTTGGATTTACATGGTAGTCAGCTGCCCCAATATCACCCAGATGGTTGTGGACTGCCCAGTATCCTGTTTCCTTTCTAAGATGAATTAGTACCACAGGTTTTTGTAACTGATAGCAATACCAACCTTTCCAGTGACAGTGTGATCCTCCTGACCTTCATTAAGTTAAAATAGACATGGATCACTGATTAGTACATCAGCCCTGTTGATGTCTGTGAGAAAAGAATACCTGACACTGCTGCTGCTATTCAGTATAGTTCTGCCCAGCTCTATTATGTTCTACATAGTTTGCAGCAGCTAATGTTTCTTGGGTAAAGTCAATATTACCTGGCTCAACAAACTTTGCTACCTCAACTTTCCAACAACTGTTTTTTGTGTAGGTTTAGTCTTACCTGGCCGTACAATCTTGTCTGGCACAGCTTTCTGAGTAAGTTTAATTATGCCTGGTCTTTCATGTTCAAGCTGTGTAAATGGCCATTTTTCCATGTGTAGGGCCCTTCAGTCTTGACCTAATTGATCCCTTAAGTCTTCAAATGGCATTGTCATGGTGTCACCTACACTCACTATACTAAAGCCAGCTTAGCTATAAACTGGATAATTTTTAAATTTTTACTGGCTAAATGTAATTGGGTAATCCGGCCTGCCCTACAATGTTTAGAGAATTGATGGCCTATTTCTGCATGCAGTTATGTCAAAGTGCCCAATCATCATTGGCGTTCCTTTAGGTGATGAAAGCTCTGTGTTTAGTCAATATGGGAAACCTGATTGGTGGATCGTGGACTTGTAAGTATATTTGACAAGTTTAAGTAAAACTTAGGTTTAAGGGGTCCCTTTAAGTGGTATACAGTTATTCAATAGGAAATTGTGCATATGCAGAGTAATGGTAAAAAGATGTCACTATTTTAAGAAAAGTGTCCCTAGGGCCTAGATTTTTTTTTTAATGTTAGCTTTGCTCCACATTTCAGCAAAGTACACCAAAGGATTTACTTCTAGCAGTGTAGTACCCTAAACCCATGTGAGTTCATTGTTTCACAAGCTCTGTCACATAATGCAACTTGTTTCTGTAAAAGAAAGTTAGAGCTGGACAAATGATGTAATAAGTCTTGACATTTCTGTGTGTTCTTGTTAGCTTGGATACAAGAAGGAATTTTTAAGTGACAATAAAGTTCAGGAAAGTGCAGGACGTCATATCAGAGGGTTAATAATAGAGCTAGGACATGACCTTTTAAGAGAAAATGTGGGTATTGTTGGTTACTTTATATAACAAACAGCAATGTCTGTCAAGACTTGCTGCCTCCCCCCCCCCCCCCCCCCGTTTTCCTTATCAATCATCCTATTGAACTTCCTGTCACCTAATCAGATCTCAACTAATTCTAGCTAAGCCCAGACAGCTTCAATCTCCCCCAAAATGTTCAGAAAGAAAAACAGAGCTTGTAGCACATAAACAGACCTGGGGATAAAACTTTTACTTTTAAAACCCATAGGTGCCCACTCAAAAGGTAGAAAGGTCTGATAGAATTTGGACTTTTCGACTTACTTGTAGGTTTTGTACAAATGGGCAGATTTTTGCCCATCGTAAGCCGGCAGATGACCACAGGATCAACCGTGATTTACCAAAAGTACCCATCACTCTCACCGACTTCGGCGTAATCGGTTGTGCAAGTAATTATGTCCTGATCGCCTCAAATATCAGTCCTGGCAGTTGATTCAAAAGAAATATCAAACCATGTGTACTCACTCACAGAATACTTCGTAAGGACAAAGAAAGTAATGCAATTCCATTTGAGAACGAAATGCTAACTAGACTGCTCAGAATCAGAAATAGTAAAATTATTCATAAAAAAAAATGTGGATTATGAGACAGACTGCCACAGCCATAGCAAATCTCTTCTTAACGTTGCACTAATAGTTATTAAATTAAAGGAATTTGCATTGCGACTCTCATGATAACTAACATACCTTCCAACATGGTCCACTATCAAGGCATACGCAGGGCCTATGTTGACCTTCACAACTTTGTCTGGGCTGCCAAGCTTCAACCCTAGGTGCAACTGTTTGTTTTTTTAAATTATTATGCCCCATTACGAGATGAACAAACTGTCGAGTTTCATTCTGACAGCAGTTCCATGGTACTTATTGAAGAAGGAATTTTTGATTGTCTAAAAAGTTTCAATGTAAAGTTTAGAGTTTCGAAACTTTTAGAAAATCCATAGGATTCGTGGAGTTTCAAAACAGGCATGTTCATTTCAAAACCAGGAATCATCTCTAGCCCTTTATACAGTATATGATTAAATGTACTGGAAAATAGGATACCATCGGTAAAGGGTCTCTCCACCTCTCATAAAACCTTTTTCTGTAGTGTAGTGGACCCTATCCCACCCCCCAACCACTACATTTGTTTGCAAAAAAAAGAATCAGAAAGGTACTTACAGAGCTTCCTTCCCCCAGCTTTCTGATCTGGCCCTTTGCTTGCAGGAAATTGCACTGAGAGGCAGCCAATCACGGACATGGCTGCAGGCAGTGCAAAACGCCGGGGGAACGAGGATCTATAAGAACATTTTGGATTCTTTTTTAGCAAACAAATATGGCAGTTGGGGGTGAGATAGGGTCCACTACACTACAGAAAAAGCATTTAATGCTAGGGCACAGGGCAGCAAACAGGGATCGGGAGGGAGGGGGCTGCAGTGGGCAAGCCAGAAACCTCTCAGAGGAAAGGTAAGAGGGGGAAACTTTTTCATTATCAGCCAGGCTCCTGCTTTTCACTTTCTAGGACTTTGGACAGACAATGCAGGAGAACCATTTGGAGCAGAGAGGTAAGGATTTTCACACACTACACAGAGGGCCAGTAGTGGGGAAATTTTTAGTTTGGGGGGTGGACATGCCCTTTAATCAATAATAATAATATAGACTGAAACACACTGAATGTATTTTGCTGTAAATTATTATTGATCCCTGCTGGTCGTTACATATACATTATATTATATATAATTCTGCTAAAATAGAAAAAGAAAAATGCAGGATAATTATCTATACTAATAAAAGGCAAAGCCCTCACTCACTCACTCATCACTAATTCTCCAACTTGCCGTAGAGGCAGACGGCTTAAATTTGGCAGGCTCATTCATTGCACCTTACTTACAAAAGTTAAGCAGGTTTCGTTCCGAAAAAGGCAAAGCCCTCACTCACTCACTCACTCACTCATCACTAATTTTCCAACTTGCCGTGGAGGCAGACGGCTTAAATTTGGCAGGCTCATTCATTGCACCTTACTTACAAAAGTTAAGCAGGTTTCGTTTCGAAAAAGGCAAAGCCCTCACTCACTCACTCACTCACTCACTCATTACTAATTCTCCAACTTGCCATGAAGGCAGACGGCTTAAATTTGGCAGGCTCATTCATTGCACCTTACTTACAAAAGTTAAGCAGGTTTCGTTTCGAAAAAGGCAAAGCCCTCACTCACTCACTCACTCATCACGGGCTTGACTATGCAGGCAGATTAGACAAGTTAGGTCTGTTTACATTGGAGAAGCAATGTTTGTGTGGGGATATGATCACTTTATATAAATATAGTAATGGGCCATACAATAAACCCTCTGGTGCATTGTTCACTAATAGGTCCTATTATGAGGACATGTGGACATCCTTTAAGATTGTAAGAAAAATGAAAATTTTGAAACTGTCTTCCAGCAGATGTGGTAATATAAAGTTCATTAAATAGCTTTTGTGTGACTTTTTTTCAGGTTGATGAAGGGGGCTTAGGACTCCCAAAAGGGCTTAGGACTCCCAAAAGCTTGCTATTTTTGTTGTCAAGTGAGCCAATAAAAGGTATCACAACTCCACTTTTATTCTGGTATTAATACATATACTGTATACTGGGTGATCCAGGGATACTTTCTGATTGCCATTTGGAGTCACAAAGGAATTCCCCCACCCCCTCCTTTTCAGCTGTTTTTTTTTTTGCCATCCTCTGGAACAACTGTTAGGTAGGAAAATTAAATAGAAAGGGAGCACACTGCAGTAGTTATATCTGCAATATCTTTAATAGCAACATGTTTCAGACCAAACATGTTGCTATTAAAGATATTGCAGATATAACTACTGCAGTGTGCTCCTTTTCTATTTATTTTTCTAGTTGAAAGACTTGTGACCACTGGGTACGGAGCAGAGTAAGGTTGAACACACCAAAACTCCATTGGTTAAGCCACACCACACACTTACCTGAACTGTTAGTTAGGGTTAAAAAGGAGGATGAAAAGGTTGAACTTTATAGTTCTATGTCTTTATTCAACCTCAATTAGTATGTTACTATGTCTTGCTGATGAATGCAGACTGCCCATAATGATGTGGTATCAAAAACGTTATACTAAAGCATAAGGAAGTCATATGCTTGAACAATTTGGGAGACCACTTGAGCTCTCAGAAAAGAGAAGACTACTTCCTGGAAGGTCTGATTGTTTCACTGTGGGAAAACCAGGGGTCATCGATGGAAGAAATTAAGGCATCTTCCCACTTCTGAGGATGAGGAGATGCAATCATGCAGATTTGGGTTTGTCAGAAGGGATCTTGACATCCGCATATAAAGTATTTTGCATATCAGTATTTTGATCAAGACTTATGCCAATAATGAAAACATCTTACTTGTGGGGATATTTTTATTAATTCGGTAGTTATTCTACATTAAAGGGGCTTTTGCATTTCAATTTAATATAAAAATCTAGAAAGTGCTTTTTATTTTAGTGGTGTCTAATATCTAATACATAGGTAAAATGTAGGTTGTCTACATATGTCTATTTGAAACAACAAGAAAAGTAAAAATACAGTTTGTGCAATATATATATATATATAAAAGAGAGAGAGAGAGGGAGAGAGAGAGAAAGCAAAACAATGACAATTCTTCTTGTGGCACAGAACACAACAAAAAAAGATAAATTCTACTGGCACTAAGAGTTAAACATTCATGCCATCAACAAACTTTAAATTACTATTAATCTATAAAATTATAAAATTAAGACATTGACACTTACCCCATGACCATGCTCCTCTACTTGCAGAATCATAAGGGTTTTGAAAGGGAACATGTGGCGGAAAGGTATAACTGTAATTCAAATTAGCTTTAAGGGCATCTGTCACCTGCAACATCTGAGGATGAATATGGTTACCAAAGCTGGGATAACTCTGACTTGTAGAATAGGTATTTTGAATAGTGTATGAGGGGTTTGCATTATATGTCATGGCTTGTTGTGCATCATAAGACATTTCTTGGTATGTCTGGTTCCCATTATTAGTATTGCTGTAATTCTGATTCCAGTATTGTAGAAAATAATGCCAAGGGTTGATATTACTAGAACTTTGGTCATATGTTCCTGTCATTTGCTCTAAAGGCAGAGAGTAATTGTTCTTAGAGTCTTTGGGTTTGGTATGTCCAGTTATGGGTGTTTTCATGTTTTTTTTCTCCACTGGACAAGCATCTAATTTGTCATCAAACTGAACATTATTACTTATCTTAAGCTTGTCTGAAATTAACTGATTGCCAAAAATACATATCTGATGATTTTGATCATCTGGTGTTTTAGATTGTAAAGCTGTATTTTCCTTAACACAAGTCACATTTTTTTCTGGTATTTTAGCTTGATCTCTTGGGCGAACACCAATGTAGACACTGCCGCAATCTAAATCACCCCCTGATCCTTTAACTGAATTTTTGGCTGAAAAAGGTATCTGAGGGTCTTTATCATCCATTTGTACTGATGGTATCACCTTGGTTGGTAATAATCCACATTTTTGTCTCTGCAATATACCTTCAGGATAAATTGAAGATACTGAATCTCTGTTCTCTACACTGTTCATTTCTTTTGTTGTGTACAAAATGTTCTTGCATCCCTTTTCATCTGTATTACCTTTGCAATCATCATATTTGTTCCTTAAAAAAAAAGTTCCAAACTATTATATACATACATTATATTGGCATTTACCATAAGCAGAAAACCACTGTAAGGGCTAGGCCACACTGCTGCGTTGTTTGTGCGTTTGAGCTTTTTTCAACTCATCGCGCGTTTTTGGGTGCGCAACGCAATTTGTGTTCCGCATTTTGAATCGCAATCGCATGCATTTTCCAATACTTAATGAAAAAACGCATGCGCAAACGCAACAAATCGCATGCGATTCCGTGTGCGATTGCGTTGCAGTGTGGCGGTGCCCTAACAGTTATGCAGCGGACTAGCACTCACACTTACTTTGATATGTAGCAGAAAAAAAAGGAAAACTACAGAGGAATTAAAATAGATACTGGGTTTAGAATATATAGTATATAGAATATATAGTGTAGTGTAGGGGACCCTATCCCACACCCAACCACTATTTTTGATTGTAAAAAAAAAAATTCTGAACAGTACTTACTGAGCCTCGTTCCCCTGGCGTTCAGACCCGGCTCTCTGCTTGCATGAAACAGCAAGCAGGGGGTTGGACTGGCAGTCTCGTCTGTGATTGGCTGAGAGGCAGCCAATCACGGACGTGGCTGATGGCAGTGTAGAATGCCGGGAGAACGAGGTTCAGTAAGTACAGTAAGCATGGCCAACTTCCTCTTTATACATCACTATCTATAATTCTTATCTTCCTTCTTTCACTTTACTATCCCTTCACACTGCAAAACCAGAGGCCTGCACTACTCTGATGATGGCTCAATAAAGCCGAAACCGGTCTGTAGTTGGCACTCTGGTTTTGCAGTTAGCTTGTGGAATATAGCGTTCCTAAGAGCTTCCATGGAAACATGGTAAATTCCCAGAAGTCCTTGTTCCTTATTTGCATATCCCTTCAAATTTTTAATATGATAATTGTATGGCTTTGGAATTTTGAGTTATAATATAAGGAATGAGGCTTCGGATTTGATTACTTAATGCTAATAGTCTAAACATCCCACAACGCAGGTCCCATATATTACATTTGACGCAATCTGATATTTTATTTATCCAAGATAACTCATTGGATAAAAACTAATTTCAAATTGTGAGCAGTCCCTAAATTTCAAAACTACCCCCCACTGGTTTTACATTTACAATTCAGATTCAAAATCTAAAGGTGTAGCAATTGCCCTACATAACCACCTGCTTCAATTTATAGAATCCAAACACGATACAGAAGGTAGATATCTTTCGAGATCCAGGTAGCCTCCCAGATTTTCACTCTAGCGAATTTATACCTACCTAACCTGAATCAATCCTCAACCTGTCGCTCATACTTAACAAAACTGCAATCCTTCCAAGAAGCAAAGGTAATTTTAGGAGGCGACTTCAATCTTACATTAGACCCCAAACTGGATACGACATCAGATCAGAGTTATTTACCTTATAGACAGTTAAATAAAATGAAAAAAGAATTAAATAATATGTGTGTAATAGATATATGGAGAACCCTGACATCTTATTCATTTGACAGGCTCTATAGTGTGGTCTGACCATGCACCTTTATATATATTACATTTCCTGATGACTCCAGAAAACCATGGCAATGGTGCTTTAAAATAATTGCTGAATGATTTAGACTTTATTAAACAACTAAAACAAACTATTACAGACTTTAAAGCACTACATGCTTCAGATACGACCTCACCTTTAATGAAATGGGAAGCGTTAAAATGCATCCCTATGAGGTCTCTTTGTTCAACAGGGGACCAGGATCAAAAAAAAGAAAATCACATTGAATACAGACGCTGCAAAATTAAATAGCTTCTTTAGAACTACAACACAAACACAATACCAACTTTTCTATTTATGAAAAACTCACCATAGCCAGACAAGAACTACTGACAAAGTTAGACAAAGCCTCTAATACTAAAAAAGATTTTAGAAACAGAACTATTTATTAATTTGGTGACAAGTGCCATAGGTCCTTAGCCTCTTCCTTAAGATGTAAATATGTCAATACTAATCTAAGTAAAGTAAAAAACATGAATATTGTCATGGTGCACAGGTCAGAGGACATCAAGAGGACTCCTAAGAATATTATACCAAACTTTACTCATTAACCCCTATTCCTTCAGCTATATATAGTGGATAATGCACCCCCAACTGTAAATTTGGTACACAAATTAAAATTGATACACAAAAAAAAGTGTTGCCCGTAAAGCACTGCACACATCAAAGTAGCAAACAGCTATATTTACGGGACTACATTATCACTATATTCACCATAACAAAATAGCTTATTGATGCAAGTGAATACTAGAAGACCAATGACTCAAAAATACTCTCTTCTTTATTAAATATACAAAATCCAATAAAATTTTTTAACCCCAAACCCCTTATTTCACATCTAGGAAAAAAACACAACCATCTCTAAAACCAAAAATAACAATCCATAAAGACATAGAGGGTGGTAGGTGGAGATTGATCGTTAATCCAGTAATTTAATAACTGTTAACCATGAATGAATGATAGTTCCTAAAATGCTTAATCATTGTCCAGCGATGGGTGCACCCATGATCCTTAATCAGTTACTCGCTTTGAGAATGTTAAATAGTAAAAGACCAGTTCCAGTCAATGTAATCGTAGTCGGGACTTACAGTTTAGCAGGTCTTCACCTGAATGCTCACAAAAATCAGTTCATCCGTGTCCATCTTCCTCCCGGTTCCTTAGATCCTCCGAACAACTTCTGTCCTGCAACTGTAGAAACTTATACATGCTACCAGTACTCCGTGATCACCACCTCTCAACCTCACCTAACCCTCAGTCCATTCCAACAGGCTCATGCGCGTTTCGTCACTACTTCGTCAGGGTGTCCTGTATGCTTGTTCCCTAGGCTCTTTTAAACACCATAATTAAAGGGGTGAGGTTTGATACAATTAACTTGTATAAGAAGTCAATTTGATACAATAACCATATCTAAATCTTCAGCATTTTTTATACAATTTAATTTTTAAGATACTTGGTTTCCATTTTGATTGTATCTACTTCCCGAGCTATCTCTGAGTCATTGTCTTCCATCATATATTTAAGAGTTCGGGCACTAATTTTAAAAAATCCTTTATCTAGCTTTTCGTGACAACAGGTATCTCCATAGGAATCTCTGTCTATGGTGATACCTTTGTGCATATTTTGACCCCCAATTGTAAATTATAAGGATATTAGAAGTCCCCAAGAAGTTCCATGACCATATAAAAGCACGAGGCTGCAGGCCAAGTACCTTTTATACAGGGCAAGGAACTCCAAGGTGACTTCTAATATCCCTTTAATTTACAGTTCGGGGTGCATTATTTATTATAACCTACCCCTTTGTCACTTCTGGTTTCCTTCTCCTCCTGGAACTGTAAGATTATAAGGCTATAATCTTACAGTTCCTCCCATAGAAATCCACTACAGGGGTAGGTCGTAATTTGATAAATGAATACATCAATTCTACAGCCCTACCTTCTTTAGACTTAAACGACTCAAAAAGTCATTCAAATGAGGTAAAAGCCCTGGACCAGACAGGTTTACGGCAAAATTGTATAAGATATTTCTGAGAGAACTACCCTCTCTCTCTATTAGATGCCTTTAACTCAATCTCCCCAGACCGGTCCTTCCCAAATCCAAGCAATGGAAACCCATGTAACAATAATATTAAAAACTGGTAAGGACCCCTCTGCCTACTCCAGCTACCACCCATTTTCCTTGATAAATTTAGACGTAAAAATATATAGCAAAATGATTGCAAACAGATTAAGGGAGTTCCTCACAAAACAAGTGAGATTTGTCCCAGGCCGGGAGGCAAGGGACATCACCATTAAAACCATTGATCTCTCTGGCCCAGCGTTCACAAATACCAATGTGCCTTCTCTCGCTTGATGTGGAGAAGGCCTTCGATAGAGTTAGCTGGGATTTTCTTAGAATAACACTACAGCAGATGGGACTAGGCCCAACATGTGTAAATAGAATAATGGCGTTATATTGCAACAATACAGCAAGAATTAAAATTAATGGAATACTCTCCAACCCCTGTCCTATCATGCATGGAACAAGACAGGGATGCCCTCTTCCCCCCTTGCTATTTACACTCACCATGGAACACCTACTTATAGCCCTGAGAAACAATCCAGATATAGGAGGAATCCAGCTCGCTACATACAAATTGGCTGCATATGCAGAAAACCTTTTACTCTGTGTTACTTCTCCTCATACTTCCATGCCTTCCACATATTGGAACTAGAAAGATTTGGTCAATTTAGCAATTTTTAAAATAAATTGTTCAAAATGTTTCATTATTAGCTACATTGACCCACACTCTTAAAACCAATTTCCTCGATGACAACCCCTAGCAATCAAGTATTTAGGTATCCATTTCCCAAACGATCTAAACTGTTAAAACTTTATTAAAGCGTTTAACCTCCTACCTGTGCACCTGGCAAAAGCATAAATATTCCTGGTTTGCAAGAGTTAATATCATAAGAATAAATGTCTTGCCCAGTTTTTTATACGTTTTTCTGTCTGCTCCAATACTACCACCAAAGTCATTTTTTGATCACACAAGGAATTTGCTTCTAAAATTTATATGGGCATGCTCTTCACATAGACTTAAATACTCTATAATAACTAGACATAAGTATAAAGTATAAAGGAGGTCTGGGGCTCCCAGACATCCACCTATACCATACAGTAGCATTATTATTTCATATTATAAACTGGAAACCCAATAAAGATAGATATAAAAATTATAAAGTTAATAAAGTCAATATAAAAGTCTATAAAGTCAACAAGCTGTATTAGTTATGTGTGTTATCTAATTACAGCCTTAATAACTGTCACATTTGTTGAGGCATAAAAACACGCACATGCTTCTGCTCACTTCTGGGTGCAGACTCCTGCGCAGGGGTGCACGCTCATAGATGCCTATTAAAGGGCATCTCACCCTCAGTAACAACTTTTAATATATTGTAGGGCGTTCATGCAGTGTAAAAACCTTTTTTTATATTGTAGGGCATGGACTTTCAGCCCCAACCGCTATGTTGGCACTTTAAAAATAGATTCCAAACTCTACTTACAGCTCCTTATTTCAGCGTCACTCTCGTCCAGCCTCCTTGCCTGCCGGGACTCCAAGAAGGGGGCCGGACCGGCAGCCGTGGCGGTGATTGGCTGAGAGGCAGCCATACAGCCAGCAATACAGAACGCTGCCGGAGCAAGGATCTGTAAGAAGAGTTTGGAATTTATTTTAAAGTGCCAAAATAGCGGTTGGGAGTGGGAGGGCATACCCTACAATATAAATAAAGGTTTTCACACTGCATGAAGGGCAGTGTGTTACACATACAAACCCCTAAAAAAAGAACAAAACTGCTGTGTGGCAAAAGCTCTCAGACTGTAAAAAAACAGTTACCAAGCACTTGCTTACACATTTTGCCATAATTTACACATGCACTGTGTTTTGCTCAGTTTATTTAGTGTACTCACTAAGGGTGAGGCCACACTGCAACGCACAGGAATCGCGCACAAAATCGCGAGCGTTATCGCACGCGATTGTGTGCGCGATTCTTGCGCGTTTAGCGCTCGCGTTCGCGTTTTGCGCACGCGTTTTCGCCTTTTCACGTTATGGACACGCATGCGTTAACGCACCAAAAATGGTGAACGCATGCGTTACCATAACGCAAACGGACGCGCAATCGCATGCGCATCGGAAATCGCGGGAATTTTTGCGTTCCCGCGATTTCCATTTTAGCGAAAATCGCGGGCGCAAACGCGAGCGCGAAACGCGTGCGCAAACGCGCGAAAAACGCGCTAGTGTGGCCTAGCCCTAAGTCCGTAAACATTTAAGATAAATACAGTAAATATATTTTCCATAATTTCAAACTGACAAATCTCTAGTTGTAGTGATTTAGCCTGATTTATTTTGTTTTACTGTGTATTATAATTAAATGAATTAACAAAACTTGAATATTACATGCATTTCAGGATATTCTACACAACATGAGACCATAAATACTTCTGGTATACCATGATACAATACCAGAAGTAAACTAGATTATGCCTGGTATTGCATTGTGGGATCGCATAAAGGTAAGTAGCTCTGATAGCATGGATTTTAAAAGACAACTTAAGTGAAAAAACAACTTGGGCTACAAACAATGTACATATTGCATTGTGTATACTCAGAGTGAAATCAGCACAATAACAAAGAAGATATGTAGTTTTAAAGTTGTCCCGTGGGGGCTGCCATCTTGGCTCCTCCCCCTGTACCCACTGGGTATCGCACATGCCCAATAGCCATACCTTAGGGACTGAGGATAAATAGCAATCTCGTCTCCATTTAGCATGTATACTTACTTATCAGAACTCATTAATACTGCACCTGCATTAGATTAGGAATAGTAATGTAATAAAAGCTGTGCATATAGATTTTAGAAAGACAAGTTGGCTAAATCCTGTTTGAATTAAATATTTATAAAATATAGCTATGGTTGCTTGTTTTTTCCTCTAGGTAAGCTAAACAAAACAAGGAGCACTTGTTTTTTGTGTCCCAGGTTAATACATACCCTCCAACAATTACCTTTAAAATGCGTTGAAATGTTTGTAGCCCTGTAATTAGTTTATTTCTTGTCTTTAAATTATATTTTAGGATAGTAAAGATTTTAGCAGACACAGCAGAGCACATTGTTTAGTTCAAAAGGTACATTTATAGAATCAACACTGTGCAGAACTGCAGGGGGAGGGTAATGAAGTAAACCTGATTGTAGCACAGCTCTGTGCAATGTATTTCTCCCCTTATTAAAGGCAATGTTTGTGGGTATTCAGAGATTTGCTTCTTTTTGTGACCAGTTGTGTGCCTCAAACGTTAAAATTTAATGTTCTCTATTGTAATTTGGTCAGACGACCCATTTAATTACTTGTTTTTGCAGTATGTCCAAGCGTACCAGAAACATAACCGAGCACATTTCCAGTGTGCGTTGTGATTGTGCAATTGGAGCACATGTGATTGCGTAAAAAATGCAGATCTTATGCGCTCTGATTAAAGGATCTCAGCATAATTAGTGGGCCAGTCCAACTGGCCAACTCTAGTGTGCACTTTTCCAGTGATTGCTCATTTTCTATGACCAATATGCAAAATAGCCTTAAAACCGAAAAGACTTGTGAGTAAAGTTCATGCTTTTTTGAATGCTCTTTAGTGAATGCCATTAGGCTTTCAGCATGGTGCACAAGCTAAGTACAGAATTAAAATTTCTAATAATGGACAGATCTGTTTCAGCCTACCAGGCCACCAGCAGAACAAACTATTCATCCTGATTGATTGATTGAGTATGCAAAGTTCTAAATGCCTGACATAATTGAGAGACGTATATATTGAATCTCCCTGTAAATGTACAGGACCTTTTTTCTTGAGTAGATATGGCCAAACTTCCTAAAATTCGTTATCCAGCTTCCTGAACTTCAGTAAAAGTTCGGAAGTTCAATAGTTCGAAAGTCAATGGGGACAAATAGTTTGAAAAATTCAGATTATATACTGAATATATACATTTGAAAGCTAATATCTGATTGGGTGGGGCAAAATTAGCACAATTTTTAATGATAAAAACTTATAGAATCTTCCTGAAAGTGCCTCAAGTGCCTTCAATATGGAGTAGCTTCAAGCATCAGTTTCAGTTAAAGGGCATGTCTAGGCAAAAAATAACTTTAGCTAAACCCCACTTTCGCATTAACAATAATTTTCAAATATGCCCCTGAAGTGACTTACCTGATCTGATCCCTTCCCGCTCGTCCTCTGCAATGTGATTGACAGCTGCAAGCAGGAAGTAGAGTGGCTGTCAGTGCAGAAACCCACTGCTCCTGTTTTTGCTTGAAACAGGAGAAGGGGGCGGTGCCTAGGTGGTGAGGGACCGGGTAAGTTTCAGGGGCATATTTTAAAATTATTAATGCAAAAGTGGGGTTTGGGGGGTGGTGATCATTTATAGCTAAAGTTATTTTTTGCCTGGACGTGCCCTTTGCAAACACCTATACAAATTTTCCCATGCATTAAGTGATGTTATAGCTTCTGTTCTTTTAAAGGGCATGTCCACGCCTCTTTCAAAAATTTAGTAGAACATCCCCCAAAAACTGGGTTTCGTTTTACTTATGTTTAACAAAGATGCTCCCAGGCTGGGTAAAGCTACTTACAAACCCACGATCCAGCGCCGGTAAGTCCACGCATCTGCTGCTGCTGCATGTGCCCTTTACATGCGCGAGCAGCAGTAGCAGAGGCTCATTCGGGAATGGCAGTCAGCCATTGGCATGACATCACTGTCACAGCCGTGACTGATTGCCCTTACCTGGAAGTATCTGGGAGCCGCGGCGCTTGAGCGTGGGATTGTAAGCAGCTTTACACAGCCTGGGAACATCTTTGTTAAAATAAGTAAAATGAAACCCAGCTTTTGTGGGGTGTCCTATTATATAATAAATTTGTGAAAGAGGAGTTGACATGCCTGAGTACTTCCAAGCCCAATAACTACATCCTTGGTTATTTTTCATGCCATAGTATTGGATTGGGTTCTGCATTAGGATGGGTAACCATGGGTTACCTGCTTTGAGGGATGGGTTTGGGTAAACCGCATTGAGTTTGAATGGGTTGTGGGTGGGGTTTAGGTGAAGAGAACTGCGGATGTGGGTAGGGTCTTAAACTTGCAGTCTGTAAATAAACAGCTTTTATTATCAATCCAAGACAGGCAGCTATGTTGAATTATAACTCTTGTAAGGCCTGGGTAGGTTTTGCACAGATCACTAAAAAAGCAGTTAATGCTGGAGCGACTGGAAAGGCAGGGGTTAAACTTCTGACCTTGGTTTTACTAGCAGAGGTCAGAGCCAGAAAAGTAACAATCTCCCATAGAACAAAGTAACAAAATTCTATCTGCACCTGCACCTATGTATTAGACAAGAGCAAGTGTCTGCATGGGAACAGATGACGTGATTTCATCGGTCTTTATAAATCCTTCTGGCCATAAAGATCTCGGCCTATATACAAAGATGGGATGTGGAAGATTCTAGTGAAGATAATAACAATCTACTATTTGATGAGGATCAGCTAGAACTACAGCAAGTATGTGAATCTCTCCCCAGCAATGGCAGAGTGCAGATAGGGAATGTTGGGAATAGTAGTGAATGAAATCTTGTTGCTGCCAGGTAATGTGTGGAACCGATATCATTTATCAATGGACTTTCCTTTCATTATGTCCATATTGTAAATTTTAATATAAACAGTATAAGGATTACCTTCCAGATATATTCTGTATAAATCATAACACAAGGACGCCTTGCTCTGTAGAGGGCTTTTTGCTCCTTTAAGCCCACCTTACATTAAGTTATATATACAAGAAAATCTAAGTTTTGCACACAATTAAATTAGACAAATAAAGGTGCACAGGAGCGTAGCTGACTGCACAGGAGTGCATTTAAAGGGCATGTCACCCCAAAACTATAATCCCCCCCCCATTACTGGCCCCACCTGTAGTGCAAAAAATCCTTACCTTACATCCCAGCTCCAAATGGTTTCCTGGATTTCCCCCCCCCCCCCAAGTCCAAAAACTGCCAACCAGGAGGATAGCAGAGTCCATATAGGACTCTGCTCCTGTCTCTCCCCCCCTCCTTCCTCCCATTTTGCAAGCCTCCCCTACCATTAAATCACTTTGCCCATTAGTAGCTATCCTGCCTCCAGCCCCACTGCCATAAAAGATTTTACAGGAACTCACCCGAACTTTCTTACCTTACCTCTCTCCCCCGGCGTTCTCAGCAGCCGGCAGCCATGTCCGGACACAGCTGCCGGCCCCGCCCCCGCCCCCTGCTTGCAGTTTCATGTACGCTGCAGGAAAGAGGTAAGGTAAGTAAAGATCGGGGGAGTTCCAGTAAAATCTTTTATGGTGGTTGGGGCTGGGGGCAGGATAGCTACTAATGGGCAAAAGTCCAAAAATGGAGTGGACATGCCCTTTAACATTATTCCCCTTTAATGCAGATTGCAGGACATGGAAAGCACGCTCAGTATTACATCACCCTGTATATTTCTTATCTCGTACATACTGTATGTTTCTGGATAATACCCTGCATTCCTCATAAAACCATCAAATATACAAACCCCCTTCACATACTCCTGCCTTAAATCTTTTGTTTTTGCCCAACTCTAGAATTCTATCTTGTGAAAATTTCAGGAGGTTTAAATCTTGTATCTTTCCTCTCATAAAAGCAGCATATATATACATAGAAGCAATATATATATGAACAATTCTTTAGTAAAAATCAAAAATGGAATGATTTCACTAAAGCACTTTTAGGGCTATGCACGGAGAGCCGGTATCGCTCTTTATTGCCTCGTATAGGCTATGCACTGAGCCGATCGTGTCTCTCTATGCCTTGTGAATGGGGGTTACCCACTCCGAATCTTTAACGCCAGCTATCAGATAGCAGATTAAAAATTCTGTCGTGTTCTGTCATAATTCTGTCTTATTACTCGGTACATACCTTGCGGTGGTTGCTCCACACAGTTTTTGCATACTACCACATCCGCCATAAGTTTTGTCTTAAAGTCTTAAAGACTTTTAGACGGAAAAAGATGTTTACAGCTTTCCATTCATAGCCCTATTCCTGTCTGTATGTTACCCAACCACCTATTGCCCTCCAAAGCAGGGACTTCTTTCCTTATGTCTTAGGGTTTCAAACACTTATATTTTATCTGATTACCTATTTGTGTAACCCCCAGTCTGATGTTTCTTGGTGTCCCTAGTCTGATATTTCTTAATTTCCCCCCCCAGGTCTGATTTTTCCTGGTGGCACCTTGTTTTGATATCTCCTTGTGGCTCCCTTGTTTGATGTTTCTTGGTGCCCCCTGGTCAGATTTTACCGGGCAGCCCCTGGAATGATGTTTTTTGGTGGCCCCTGGTACTTTCCTAGAGGGACCCTATCACACCAGTCTGACACAGCCCACCTGCTAGAAATATAAACAGTTTAACTTTTTAATTCTTTTGGTAAAACAAAACATAATAAATAAAACAAAGAAAAAGTCTCCAGCATGTGCAAATGTTTGTTCTTCCTCCTCTCCTGATGGAAACGTAAGCGAGTTTAACAAGTTCAGCTGTCTACCACACTAATGTGCTGACTCTGTGCTCTGACAGCTGTGGCTGAAACTGATAACATAAAAAACATTTTTCTATGGAAATAAACTGAAACTAGATCCATGAATGAAAACCTTAAAAAAAATCGCTGGTTCTGGCTCACCTTACAATTTTTAGTGTTGTTAAGCAGTAGATGTAAAGTTTCCAAATAAAACATCCATTTTTTGTTGTGGAAATAAGCCAATAAGGTCAATGTTGTAGATATAAAATAATTATGTTCTCCTATAAATAATATCCTGTCTGCCTCATTCATTTTTAACACTGGGATCTAAAGGCATGTGAACTGTTTTATAATAAAGGTGAATCCTAGATTAGATTCTCAGCATAGGCCTGAATTTTCAGACACCTCCTTGTTTTTCAGCTATTATCTGCCAGTAATTATGCAAAAAGATATACAACATCCTGTGACAATCAGTCACCCCCTTTTTACTACCTTTCGACCCCCAAACACAAAGACACCAATGTTTTGCTTTCTTCTAGGTAGCTGCAATCACACATGACTGCCATTGGTGATGTTATGGCCAATGATGACTTGGGGTGAGGCCGCACTACAACGCACCAAGGTGCACGCTTTCTTGCATTAACGCGTGTTATTTTCGCATTTGCGCTCGCGGTTCGCTATTTTTAAATCTAAAACGCAAGCGATTGCACAAAAAATGCTCGCCTCAAAAACACCGCCAACGGAAATCACAGGAACATTCACGTTCCCGCGATTTCCATGTTAGCGAAAAACGCGGGCGCAAACGCGAGTGGGCGAAAAAGCGCTAGTGTGGCCTAGCCCTGACTGAGGGAATCAAGAGAAGAAATAGAGGTCCCTGACGCGTTTTGTCCCCACTGCCCTTAGTCATAAGGAATTACTAATGGCAGTGGCCTGAAATGCATCTGGGACTGTTTGTGTTGGCATGGTTTAAATACAAATAAAATATGTTCACTTCCATGTAAGACTTGACAGGACAGCACTGCAGCAGTCAGTCATCATTGGCCATCACCTATGGCAGTCATGTGTGATTGCTGCTACACTCAGACACACTCCCAGAAATAAAATAGTGCAAGGGGTGAAGCGACCCTGGTTCGTCGTAGAGGCTGGACGAGATATCGAACATCTACCACTTCCGATCGGTGTTTGTGAGTGGACATCGGCGAGTTGGGAATTGGGATCGGAACAGCCCACCAGTTAAAAGCGGGGAGACGGTGAACACAGTCCAGATAAGTCCACCAGCTGTGGTATAAGAGCGGTCCTGTGTTCACACTGCCGAAGGTCCGGCAGGTCAGTAGTTTATACTTACTTACTTTATGGGAAATAGTGCAATTGCCAGCATTTGTGTCTGTGTAACCATTACGCTGAAGTATCAAAGTGGCTCTTTAACAAACAGCGATCCAGAGGGGAGAGTATAGGATCTTCAGCTGGAAAATTGAGTGGCAATTTATAAAATTAATCATGCCCAGTAGCCACAAGTATAAGAGACTATGGGACAAAATAGAAACATGTATCCATTGACACAGTGCCAAATATGCTTGCTTTTAACGAAACTGTGATATAAGATGTTTGGAGAATAATATTATTTAAATTTGTAAAGTTTAGGTTTGGTATTAGTAAATTTTGGATTAAGTGCAATAAACTAAAGTACACGCGTATACAATAATGACATTTTTATTTGGTGGTATGGTTACTACTTGGGTCGAGTAACACTTTTTGAGCAGGTGTGTTAAATTCACCGAGTGCTATAATGGGATACTATTTGGTTCTTAACCAAAAATGTGTTGTTTAAATAATACTATTTTGATCCCAAGGCACCGAAGCTAATTCGGTTGTTGGAGTTGCATGGCAGTCCACGCTGCCTAAATATTAAGGTCTTAGGATCCGGTTCAATCCCAATGTTACATTTCTATGCAGCTATGGAACTGGGAACAGGACTATTAATGTTAAGAGCTCGTTCACACAATTCGTCCGTTTTGGTGCGTTTTTGCACAGGACATTTTTAAAAAGCAAGGACACATTGAATTCAATTGTACCGTTCACACTATTGCATTTCCCATTGGTCCGTTTTTAAAAAAACGCGCTGCATGCTGCATTTCGTCTGTTTTTCAGTTTCTTGTGTCGGGTGGTCAAAATGAAGGTTTGGAGTACAATAATTTGAACAAAATAATTTATGATTTTTTTCAAGCAGCCTTTGCAATAACCTTATTGCCTTTAAGCTAATAATTGTTTTTGCCATGAATATGGTGGTTAGGATTTTTTGTGGAACCAGCAAAAACTTTGCTACTTATATTGCCATGGAATTTTTGATTTGGATTTACAGGGTAGTCAGCTGCCCCAATATCACCCAGATGGTTGTGGACTGCCCAGTGTCCTGTTTCCTTTCTAAGAGAATTAGTACCACAGGTTTTTGTAACTGATAGCAATACCAACCTTTCAGTGACAGTGTGATCCTCCTGACCTTCATTAAGTTAAAATAGACATGGATCACTGATTAGTACATCAGCCTGTTGATGTCTGTGAGAAAAGAATACCTGACACTGCTGCTGCTATTCAGTATAGTTCTGCCCAGCTCTATTATGTTCTACATAGTTTGCAGCAAGCTATGTTTCTTGGGTAAAGTCAATATTACCTGGCTCAACAAACTTTGCTACCTCAACTTTCAACAACTGGTTTTTGTGTAGGTTTAGTCTTACCTGGCCGTACAATCTTGTCTGGCACAGCTTTCTGAGTAAGTTTAATATGCCTGGTCTTCATGTTCAAGCTGTGTAAATGGCCATTTTTCCATGTGTAGGGCCTTCAGTCTTGACCCTAATTGATCCCTTAAGTCTTCAAATGGCATTGTCATGGTGTCACTACACTCACTATACTAAAGCCAGCTTAGCTATAAACTGGATAATTTTTAAATTTTTACTGGCTAAATGTAATTGGGTAATCGGCCTGCCCTACAATGTTTAGAGAATTGATGGCTATTTCTGCATTGCAGTTATGTTCAAAGTGCCCAATCATCATTGGCGTTCCTTTAGGTGATGAAAGCTCTGTGTTTAGTCAATATGGGAAACCTGATTGGTGGATCGTGGACTGTAGTATATTTGACAAGTTTAAGTAAAACTTAGGTTTAAGGGGTCCCTTTAAGTGGTATACAGTATTCAATAGGAAATTGTGCATATGCAGAGTAATGGTAAAAAGATGTCACTATTTTAAGAAAAGTGTCCCTAGGGCCTAGATTTTTTTTTTAATGTTAGCTTTGCTCCACATTTCACGCAAAGTACACCAAAGGATTTACTTCTAGCAGTGTAGTACCCTAAACCCATGTGAGTTCATGTTTCACAAGCTCTGTCACATAATGCAACTTGTTTCTGTAAAAGAAAGTTAGAGCTGGACAAATTGATGTAATAAGTCTTGACATTTCTGTGTGTTCTGTTAGCTTGGATACAAGAAGGAATTTTTAAGTGACAATAAAGTTCAGGAAAGTGCAGGACGTCATATCAGAGGGTTAATAATAGAGCTAGGACATGACCTTTTAGAGAAAATGTGGGTATTGTTGGTTACTTTATATAACAAACAGCAATGTCTGTCAAGACTTGCTGCTCACCCCCCCCCCCCCCCCCACCCCCCCCGTTTTCCTTACAATCATCCTATTGAACTTCCTGTCACCTAATCAGATCTCAACTAATTCTAGCTAAGCCCAGACAGCTTCAATCTCCCCCAAAATGTTCAGAAAAAAACAGAGCTTGTAGCACATAAACAGACCGGGATAAAACTTTTACTTTAAAACCCATAGGTTACCCTCAAAAGGTAGGAAAGGTTGATAGAATTTGGGACTTTCGACTTACTTGTAGGTTTTGTAACAAATGGGCAGATTTTGCCCATCGTAAGCCGGTTAGATGACCACAGGATCAACCGTGATTTACCAAAAGTACCCACACTCTCACCGACTGCATGAAAGTCAGTTGCGGCATAATCGGTTGTGCAAGTAATTATGTCCTGATCGCCTCAAATATCAGTCCTGGCAGTTGATTCAAAAGAAATATCAAACCATGTGTACTCACTCACAGAATACTTCGTAAGGACCAAGAAATAATGCAATTCCATTGAGAACGAAATGCTAACTAGGACGATCAGAATCAGAAATAGTAAAATTATTCATAAAAAAAAAATGTGGATGGTATGAGACAGACTGCCACAGCCATAGCAAACTTTCTTTAAAGGGCATGTCCACCCCCCAAACTAAAAATTTCCCTACTACTGGCCCCGGTACAATTAAATAAAAACCTTACCTTACATCCCTGCTCCTGTGTTCTTCTGGAGTCCATGAATAAAGTCCAGGAAACTGTTAGGGTAGGAGCTTGTCTTCCTGCCCTATAGGTCTCTGCCTCTGTATTGCGGGAGGTTAAGAGACTTGCGCACTGTAGACCCTTTCCCACCTCCCTCCCTCCCGATGCTCTCTTGATTAATGGTAGCTATCATAAAATTATTTAACTACTGAAGGGCAGGTCCCCCCACCCCCAAACTGCTTTTATCTTATAACAAACAATGCGTTCCTTCGTTACTTACAGCACCTCGTTCCAGCGCCGTTTTCACTGATGGCAGCCGCGGCTGTGATTGGCTGCCTCTCAGCCAATCACAGCCGCGGCTGCCGGTCCGGCCCCCTGCTTACAGTTCCGGCGGGGCAGGGGAGCCGGACCAGTACAGCGAAGGAACGAGGTGCTGTAAGTAAAGAAGTAAAACGTTTTGGTATAAAAATATAGCGGTTGGGGGTGGGGGGACCTGCCCTACAGTGTGTTTAAAAATTTAAAAAGAGGGTGGACATACCCTTTAACGTTGCACTAATAGTATTAAATTAAAGGAATTTGCATTGCGGCTCTCATGATAACTAAACATACCTTCCAACATATAGCAAGGCATAGCAGGGCCTACCTTGACCTTCACAACTTGTCTGGGCTGCCAAGCTTCAACCCTAGGTGCAAACTGTTTGTTTTTTAATTATTTAGCCCCATACGAGATGAACAAAACTGTCGAGTTTCATTCTGACAGCAGTTCCATGGTACTTTGAAGAAGGAATTTTGATTGTCAAAAAAGTTTCAATGTAAAGTTAGAGTTTCGAAACTTTAAAAAATCCTTAGGATTCGTGGAGTTTCGAAAACAGGCATGTCATTTCAAAACCAGGAATCATCTCTAGTCCTTATACAGTATATGATTAAATGTACGGAAAATAGGATACCATCGGAAGGGTCTCTCCACCTCTCATAAAACCTTTTTCTGTAGTGTAGTGGACCCTATCCCACCCCAAACCACCACATTGTTTGCAAAAAAAAAGAATCAGAAAGGTACTTACAGAGCTTGTTCCCCCAGCTTTCTGATCTAGCCCTTTGCTTGCAGGAAATTGCACTGAGAGGCAGCCAATCACGGACATGGCTGCAGGCAGTGCAAAAGGGGGGAACAGAGGATCTATAAGAACATTTTGGATTCTTTTTTAGCAAAACAAATATGGCAGTTGGGGGTGAGATAGGGTCTACTACACTACAGAAAAAGCATTAATGCTAGGGCACAGGGCAGCAAACAGGGATCGGGAGGGAGGGGGCTGCATGGGCAACGCCAGAAACCTCTCAGAGGAAAGGTAAGAGGGGGAAAACTTTTCATTATCAGCCAGGCTCCTGCTTTTCACTTTCTAGGACTTTGGACAGACAATGCAGGAGAACCATTTGGAGCAGAGAGGTAAGGATTTTACACACACTAACACAGAGGGCCAGTAGTGGGGGAAATTTTTAGGTTGGGGCGGTGGACATGCCCTTTAATCAATAATATAATATAGACTGAAACCACACTGAATGTATTTGCTGTTAAATTATTATTGATCCCTGCTGGTCGTTACATATACATTATATTATATATAATTCTGCTAAAATAGAAAAAGGAAAAATGCAGGATATTATCTATATACTAATAAAAGGCAAAGCCCTCACTCACTCACTCATCACAATTCTCCAACTTGCCGTGGAGGAGAGACGGCTTAAATTTGGCAGGCTCATTCATTGCACCTTACTTACAAAAGTTAAGCAGGTTTCGTTTCGAAAAAGGCAAAGCCCTCACTCACTCACTCACCCTCACTACATTACTAATTCCAACTTGCCATGGAGCAGACGGCTTAAATTGGCAGGCTCATTCATTGCACCTTACTTACAAAAGTTAAGCAGGTTCGTTTCGAAAAAGGCCAAAGCCCTCACTCACTCACTAATCACTAATTCTCCACAATCTGCCGTGGAGGCAGACGGCCTTAAATTTGGCAGGCTCATTCATTGCACCTTACTTACAAAAAGTTAAGAGGTTTCGTTTCGAAAAAGGCAAAGCCATCACTCACTCACTCACTCGTCATCACTAATTCTCCAACTTGCCGTGGAGGCAGACGCTTAAATTTGGCAGGCTCATTCATTGCACCTTACTTACAAAAGTTAAGCAGGTTTCGTTTCGAAAAAGCCAAAAGCCCTCACTCACTCACTCACTCATCACTAATTTCTCAACTTGCGTGGAGGCAGACGGCTTAAATTTGGCAGGCTCATTCATTGCACCTTACAAAAGTTAAGCAGGTTTCGTTTCGAAATTCCTCTGTAACGGTGAGTATCTGACATTGCACAGATCTATGGTACCTAGCTTACAAGCTATACAAATCTATTAAAAAATATAATAAAAATTAAAGTTAATGAGTGTTGCTTATCGTAAAGCTTATTGAATTGTCTTTCTTAATATATCAAGTGCGAGTGATTACAGCAATCTTGATACATTATTGCTTCTTACTAAAAGGTTATTTGAATCATCTCCGCTGCGAAGCGCGGGTATTTTCTAGTATAAATATAAAATTCAAACATATACAGCACTTCAGGATTTTTAGTATACAGAAAATCTTATTATGTTACATGCTACCTTAGCGCAAAGTAGCAGCAACGTTTCGGGAATTATCCCCTTTCTCAAGGTGAACAGATAGCAATACACAAATAGGTAGGCCACACCCGAATTTAAATCATAGTACAGAAATGAGAGGTAATTTCACATTACATCTTCCCATGCACCAGCTTCCAGAAGAACCAAATAGGATAATCCTGCAGGTCTGAGAGTGAGGACCCAGGCAATCCTGCTACACTGTGTGGTTGAAACTAAACATGCTAGGTTAATACTTATTAGTATTCACCCGGCAAGTGGTGATGGTACCTTACATATTATAACAGAAGGTACCTCACAGCATCATGTTATTATATCATTGCCCTAACAATCTAACGTATAAACAAACATTTCTTATTCCCAGTTTACGTAAAGAAATGGATTTATCCTTTATATACTCTTATACAGATCTATTTGAAAAAAAGTTGCTTCAGAGCAATTTTCAATAACTGATAACTGCTTTTTATTTCAATATTACAGTAAATCCTTGGTATACCTGCCTGGTTTACCACTAAGCAAAAGGCTAAGGACTTGCAAGCGAGCACCTTCATCCCAACCATTAATAAGTGGCTGCCAATTCAAATTGTTCTAGCCAATCAGTCCACTCCCTAGGTACCCATCAAATAGAGCTACTGAGTCTAATTGGGGAATTTCATCTGCAGGTACAAGGACAGGAGGATTGAAATCAATGCTATCAGTAGCAGCCTCCATAGCTTAATGCAGAGAACAAACATACAAAGTAAACAGGAAAAATAAATGGTATTACCAGCACCTCTGCCACCAATTTGTATCAGATCACTGCTTTATGGAAGGATTATGGGTAGCATGGCACACAGTGGGTTATTCTGGTGGTCTGGCACAAAGCAGACAGTGCACATAAACAGGATCCCCACATAACGTGCAGTAATCAGGGGTGTCCCTGTCTATGGTGTATCCTGCGTTCTTGTAAGTTGGTGTACACTTATCTGTTATCTTCAGAGTTTGTATACAAGAAGGTAAATTGTCTGTCCAATAATCTGTCCTCCCAACAGGTGGTAACAGGATCTTATACACTGAGTCTTATACACTGGGTCTTATACACTGGGTCTTATGTTGCAGTCAATATCTCTCCAAAGCACACACCACAATCCTACTCTTACACACCTCCTTCTCTCCTCCTACCATAGAGAGCAGGGATGTCTTGTATTTATTACTCACTGACACCACCTGCAGGCTGGAGGTGGTATATAAGGAGCCTTGGTGTATATGTCCATTAGAATACACATCACAATCCTGTGTAGCAGACAGAAGCTTTTTTTGGTAACACTTCCTTTCATATGGAGCAGACCAGGGGTGGGTTTAAGCTGCCATTTGACCATTCCATTTTGAAATAGGGATCTCAGCTCTGTAAGTAAGTTTATGTATTTTGTATATTTTGTGTTGTACCTAATATAAGTCAGTGCTAAATTTTATATAACATTACTGATGGTCATTTAAATGGTAACAGTGAGATAGTACACACATACATATACACCTTTCCTATGTGTAATATCCTATACCCCCACCACATTGGTAGCTCCTAAAAACTCAATGCAATCTCCTATGGAAATATAAATCTATTCTAATAAAAGGCAAAGCCCTCACTCACTCACTCACTCATCACTAATTCTCCAACTTGCCGTGGAGGCAGACGGCTTAAATTTGGCAGGCTCATTCATTGCACCTTACTTACAAAAGTTAAGCAGGTTATGTTCAAAAAAAGGCAAAGCCCTCACTCACTCACTCACTCACTCACTCATCACTAATACTAATAAAAGGCAAAGCCCTCACTCACTCACTCACTTACTCACTCATCACTAATTCTCCAACTTGCCGTGAAAGCGAGGCTTAATTTGGCAGGCTCATTCATTGCACCTTACTTACAAAAGTTAAGCAGGTTTCATTTTGAAAAAGGCAAAGCCCTCACTCACTCACTCACTGATCACTAATTCTCCAACTTGCCGTGGAGGCAGACGGCTTAAATTTGGCAGGCTCATTCATTGCACCTTACTTACAAAAGTTAAGCCGGTTTCGTTTCGAAAAAGGCAAAGCCCTCACTCACATCACTCACCACTCATCACTAATCTCCAACTTGCCGTGGAGGCAGACGGCTTAAATTTGGCAGGCTCATTAATTGCCCTTACTTACAATAGTTAAGCAGGTTTCGTTTCGAAATACTAATAAAAGGCAAAGCCCTCTACTCACTCACTCACTCATCACTGATTCTCCAACTTGCTTTGGAGGCAGACGGCTTAAAATTGGCAGGCTCATTCATTGCACCTTACTACAAAAGTTTAAGCAGGTTTCGTTTGAAAAAAAGGCAAAGCCCTCACTCACTCATCACTAATTCTCCAACTTGCCGTGGAGGCAGACGGCTTAAATTTGGCAGGCTCATTCATGCACATTACTTACAAAAGTTAAGGCAGGTTTCGTTCGAAAAAGGCAAAGCACTCACTCACTCACTCACTCACTCATCACTAATTCTCCAACTTGCCGTGGAGGCAGACGGCTTAAATTTGGCAGGCTCATTCATTGCAACTTACTTACAAAAGTTAAGCAGGTTTCGTTTCGAAAAAGGCAAAGCCCTCACTCACTCACTCACTCACTCATCACTAATCTCCAACTTGCCGTGGAGGCAGACGGCTTAAATTTGGCAGGCTCATTAATTGCACCTTACTTACAAAAGTTAAGCAGGTTTCGTTTCGAAATACTAATAAAAGGCAAAGCCCTCACTCACTCACTCACTCAAATTCTCAACTTGCTGGAGGCAGACGGCTTAAATTTGGCAGGGCTCATCATTGCACCTTACTACAAAAGTTAAGCAGGTTTCGTTTCCAAAAAAAGGCAAAGCCCTCACTCACTCACTCACGCATCACTAATTCTCCAACTTGCCGTGGAGGCAGACGGCTTAAATTTGGCAGGCTCATTTATTGCACCTTACTTACAAAAGTTAAGCAGGTTTCGTTTTGAAAAAGGCAAAGCCCTCACTCACTCACTCACTCATCACTAATTCTCCAACTTGCAGTGGAGGCAGACGGCTTAAAATTTGGCAGGCTCATTCATTGCACCTTACTTACAAAAGTTAAGCAGGTTTCGTTTCGAAAAAAAGGCAAAGCCCTCATTACTCACTCACGCATCACTAATTCTCCAAACTTGCCGTGGAGGCAGCGGCTTAAATTTGGCAGGCTCATTCATTGCACCTTACTTACAAAAGTTAAGCAGGTTTCGTTTCGAAAAAGGCAAAGCCCTCACTCACTCACTCAATCATCACTAATTCTCCAACTTGCCGTGGAGGCCAGACTGCTTTTGGCAGGCTCATTCATTGCACCTTACTTACAAAAGTTAAGCAGGTTTCATTTCGAAAAAGGCAAAGCCCTCACTCACTCACATCATCACTCATCACTAATTCTCCAACTTGCCGTGGAGGCAGACGGCTTAAATTTGGCAGGCTCATTAATTGCACCTTGCTTACAAAAGTTAAGCAGGTTTCGTTTCGAAATACTAATAAAAGGCAAAGCCCTCACTCACTACTAAGGGTGAGGCCACACTGCAACGCACAGGAATCGCGCAACAAAATCGCGAGCGTTATGACGCGATTCTGCGCGTTTCGCGCTCGCGTTTGCGCATGCGTTTTCGCCTTTTCACGTTATGGAAACGCATGCGTTAACGCACCAAAAATGGTGAACGCATGCGTTACCATAACGCGAACGGACGCGCAATCAGCATGGGCATCGGAAATCGCGGGGAATTTTTGCGTTCCGCGATTTCCATTTTAGCGAAAATGCGGGCGCAAACGCGAGCGCGAAACGCGGGCGAAACGCGCGAAAAACGCCGCTAGTGTGGCCTAGCCCTCCATCACACTGATTCTCCAACTTGCTTGGAGGCAGACGGCTTAAATTTGGCAGGCTCATTCATTGCACCTTGCTTACAAAAGTTAAGCAGGTTTCGTTTGAAAAAAGGCAAAGCCCTCACTCACTCACTCATCACTAATTCTCCAACTGCGTGGAGGCAGACGGCTTAAAATTTGGCAGGCTCATTCATTGCACCTTACTTACAAAAGTTAAGCAGATTTCGTTTCGAAAAAGGCAAAGCCCTCACTCACTCACTCACTCACTCACTCATCACTAATCTCCAACTTGCGTGGAGGCAGACGCTTACTAATTGGCAGGCTCATTAATTGCACCTTACTTACAAAAGTTAAGCAGGTTTCGTTTGAAATGCTAATAAAGGCAAAGCCCTCAACTCACTCACTCACTCATCACTAATCTCCAACTTGCTTTGGAGGCAGACGGCTTAAATTTGGCAGGCTCATTCATTGCACCTTATACAAAAGTTAAGCAGGTTCGTTTCCAAAAAAAGGCAAAGCCCTCACTCACTCACTCACGCATCACTAATTCTCCAAATTGCCGTGGAGGCAGATGGCTTAAATTTGGCAGGCTCATTATTGCACCTTACTTACAAAAGTTAAGCAGGTTTCGTTTTGAAAAAGGCAAAGCCCTCACTCACTCACTCATCACTAATTCTCCAACTTGCAGTGGAGGCAGACGACTTAAATTTGGCAGGATCATTCATTGCATACTTACAAAAGTTAAGCAGGTTTCGTTTCCAAAAAAAAGGCAAAGCCCTCACTTACTCACTCACGCATCACTAATTCTCCAACTTGCCGTGGAGGCAGACGGCTTAAATTGGCAGGCTCATTCATTGCACCTTACTTACAAAAGTAAGCAGGTTTCGTTTCGAAAAAGGCAAAGCCCTCACTCACTCAACTCACTCACTGATCACTAATTCTCCAACTTGCCGTGGAGGCAGACGGCTTAAATTTGGCAGCAGGCTCATTCATTGCACCTTACTTACAAAAGTTACTGGTAAGCAGGTTCGTTTCGAAATTCCACCTGTAACGGTGAGTTATCTGACATTGCACAGACTTATGGTTACCTAGCTTACAAGCTATACAAATCTATATGGTTGGTCCGATTTCAACCAAAAATTGTATGCATATAATCCTTTACCAGTAAAAGGTAAAGGAATATTTTTTTTTGGGGTGGGGTGAATGGGGGGGAAATAGAATTTTGAACTCCTGCACACTAACGGCTGGACCGATTTTTACCAAAATTTCAGGGTGTGTGCGGGGACTGACTGAGGTGTAAGGGGAAGGGTTTGGAGGTGGACAGAGAGGAATAGTGGGGGGTATTGGGGGCGGACGGGGAGGGGGGGTGGGGGTGAGTTTTTCACCAAAATTTCGTAGTTGAATAAAAAAATATAATATAAATAAAAGTTAATGAGTGTTGCATTATCGTAAAGTTATTGAATTGTCTTTCTTTAAATATCAGTGCCGAGTGATTACAGCAACCTTGATACATTATGCTTTCTTACTAAAAAGTTATTTGAATACATCTCCGCTGCGAAGCGCGGGTATTTTGCTGTGTTCTATATATGTTGTTTTTTTTAAGGAAAAATAATTATTTTGTATATGTTGAATTCCTGTCTCACAAAATGTTATAAGAACATAAACAAACAATTACTTCAAAACAATTGGCCATTTCTCCAGTGATTGCTCATTTTCTATGACCAATATGCAAAATAGCCTTAAAACCGAAAAGACTTGTGAGTAAAGTTCATGCTTTTTTGAATGTCTTTAGTGAATGCCATTAGGCTTTCAGCATGGGCACAAGCTAAGTACAGAATTAAAATTTCTAATAATGGACAGATCTGTTTCAGTACCAGGCCACCAGCAGAACAAACTATTCATCCTGATTGATTGATTGAGTATGCAAAGTTCTAAATGCCGACATAATGAGAGAACGTATATATGAATCTCCCTGTAAAGTACAGGACCTTTTTCTTGAGTAGATATGGCCAAACTTCCTAAAATTCGTTATCCAGCTTCCTGAACTTCAGTAAAAGTTCGGAAGTTCAATAGTTGAAAGTCAATGGGGACAAATAGTTTGAAAAATTCAGATTATATACTGAATATATACATTTGAAAGCTAATATCTGATTGGTTGGGGCAAAATTAGCACAATTTTAATGATAAAAACTTATAGAATCTTCCTGAAAGTGCCTCAAGTGCCTTCAATATGGAGTAGCTTCAAGCATCAGTTTCAGTTAAAGGGCATGTCTAGGCAAAAAATAACTTTAGCTAAACCCCACTTCGCATAACAATAATTTTCAAAATGCCCTGAAGTGACTTACCTGATCTGATCCCTTCCCGCTCGTCCTCTGCAATGTGATTGACAGCTGCAAGCAGGAAGTAGAGTGGCTGTCAGTGCAGAAAACCACTGCTCCTGTTTTTGCTTGAACAGGAGAAGGGGGCGGTGCCTAGGTGGTGAGGGACCGGGTAAGTTTCAGGGGCATATTTTAAAATTATTAATGCAAAAGTGGGGTTTGGGGGGGGGTGATCATTTAAGCTAAAGTTATTTTTGCCTGGAGTGCCCTTTGCAAACACCTATACAAATTTTCCCATGCATTAGTGATGTTATAGCTTCTGTTCTTTTAAAGGGCATGTCCACGCCTCTTTCAAAAAATTAGTAGAACATCCCCCAAAAACTGGGTTTCGTTTTACTTATGTTTAACAAAGATGCTCCCAGGCTGGGTAAAGCTACTTACAAACCCACGATCCAGCGCCGGAAGTCCACGCACTGCTGCTGCTGCATGTGCCCTTTACGTGCGCGAGAGCAGCAGTAGCAGAGGCTCATTCGGGAATGGCAGTCAGCCCTTGGCATGACATCACTGTCACAGCCGTGACTGATTGCCTTACCTGAAGTATCTGGGAGCCGCGGCGCTTGAGCGTGGGATTGTAAGCAGCTTTACACAGCCTGGGAACATCTTTGTTAAAATAAGTAAATGAAAACCCAGCTTTTGTGGGGTTGTCCTATATATAATAAATTTGTGAAAGAGGAGTTGACATGCCTGAGTACTTCAAGCCCAATAACTACATCCTTGGTTATTTTTCATGCCATAGTATTGGATTGGGTTCTGCATTAGGTTGGGTAACCATGGGTTACCTGCTTTGAGGGATGGGTGGGGTAAACCGCATGAGTTTGAATGGGTGTGGGTGGGGTTTAGGTGAAGAGAAATGCGGATGTGTGGGTAGGTCTCAAACTTGCAGTCTGTAAATAAACAGCTTTTATTATCAATCCAAGACAGGCAGCTATGTTGAATTATAACTCTTGTAAGGCCTGGGAGTTTTTGCACAGATCACAAAAAGTGACTGGAAAGGCAGGGGTTTAAACTTCTGACCTTGGTTTTACTAGCAGATGTCAGAGCCAGAAAAGTAACAATCTCCCATAGAACAAAGTAACAAAATCTATCTGCAACCTGCACCTATGTATTAGACAAGAGCAAGTGGTCTGCATGGGAACAGATGACGTAATTTCATCGGTCTTTATAAATCCTTCTGGCCATAAAGATCTGGCCATAAAGATGGGATGTGGAAGATTCTAGTGAAGATAATAACAATCTACTATTTGATGAGGATCAGCTAGAACTACAGCAAGTATGGGAATCTCTCCCCAGCAATGGCAGAGTGCAGATAGGGAATGTGGGAATAGTAGTGAATGAAATCTTGTTGCGCCAGGTAATGTGTGGAACCGATATCATTTATCAATGGACTTTCCTTTTCATTATGTCCTATTGTAAATTTTAATATAAACAGTATAAGGATTACCTTCAGATATATTCTGATAAATCATAACACAAGGACGCCTTGCTCTGTAGAGGGCTTTTTGCTCCTTTAAGCCCACCTTACATTAAGTTTATATACAAGAAAATCTAAGTTTTGCACTACAATTAAATTAAGACAAATAATAGGTGCACAGGAGCGTAGCTGACTGCACAGGAGTGCATTTAAAGGGCATGTCCCACCCCCAAAACTATAATCCCCCCCCCATTACTGGCCCCACTCTGTGTGCAAAAAATCCTTACCTTACATCCCAGCTCAAATGGTTCTCCTGGATTCCCCCCCCCCCCAAGTCCTAAAAACTGCCAACCAGGAGGATAGCAGAGTCCATATAGGACTCCTGCCTTCGTCTCTCCCCCCCTCCTTCCTCCCATTTTGCAAAGCCCCCCTACCATTAAATCACTTTGCCCATTAGTAGCTATCCTGCCTCCAGCCCACTGCCATAAAAGATTTTACAGGAACTCACCCGAACTTTACTTACCTTACCTCTCTCCCCCGGCGTTCTCAGCAGCCGGCAGCCATGTCCGGACACAGCTGCCGGCCCCGCCCCCTGCTTGCAGTTTCATGCAAGCAGTGGGCCGGTACAGTAAGAGGTAAGGTAAGTAAAGATCGGGGGAGTTCCAGTAAAATCTTTTATGGTGGTTGGGGCTGGGGCAGGATAGCTACTAATGGGCAAAAGTCCAAAAATGGAGTGGACATGCCCTTTAACATTATTCCCCTTTAATGCAGATTGCAGGACATGGAAAGCACGCTCAGTATTACATCACCTGTATATTTCTTATCTCGTACATACGTGATGTTTCTGGATAATACCCTGCATTCCTCATAAAACCATCAAATATACAAAACCCCCTTCACATACTCCTGCCTTAAATCTTTTGTTTTGCCCAACTCTAGAATTCTATCTTGTGAAAATTACAGGAGGTTTGAATCTTGTATCTTTCCTCTCAAAAGCAGCATATATATACATAGAGCAATATATATATGAACAATTCTTTAGTAAAAATCAAAAATGGAATGATTTCACTAAAGCACTTTTAGGGCTATGCACGGAGAGCCGGTATCGCTCTTTATTGCCTCGTATAGGCTATGCACTGAGCCGATCGTGTCTTCTAGCCTTGTGAATGGGGGTTACCCACTCCGAATCTTTAACGCCAGCTATCAGATAGCAGATTAAAAATTCTGTCGTGTTCTGTCATAATTCTTCTTATTACTCGGTACATACCTTGCGGTGGTTGCTCCACACAGTTTTTGCATACTACGACATCTGCCATAAGTTTTGTCTTAAAGTCTTAAAGACTCTTTAGACGGAAAAAGATGTTTACAGCTTTCCATTCATAGCCCTATTCGTCTGTATGGTACCCAACACCTATTGCCCTCCAAAGCAGGGACTTCTTTCCTATGTCTTAGGGTTTCAAAACTTATATTTTATGGATTACCTATTTGTGTAAACCCCCAGTCTGATGTTTCTTGGTGTCCCTAGTCTGATATAATTCCCCCAGGTTGCATTTCCTGGTGGCACCTGTTTGATATCTCCTTGTGGCTCCCTTGTTTGATGTTTTTGGTGCCCCCTGTCAGATTTTACCGGACGGCCTGTGTATGATGTTTTTGGTGGCCCCTGGTACTTACTTTCCTAGAGGGAACTATCCCAACACGTCGACACAGCCCACCTGCTAGAAATATAAACAGTTTAACTTTTTAATTCTTTGGTAAAACAAAAAATAATAAATAAAACAAAGAAAAGTCTCCAACATGTGCAAATGTTTGTTCTTCCTCTCTCCTGATGGAAACGTAAGAGAGTTTAAACAAGTTCAGCTGTCTACCCACACTAATGTGCTGACTCGTGTCTCTGAAAGTGTGGCTGATGAAACTGAAACATAAAAAAACATTTTTCTATGGAAATAAACTGGAACTAGATCCATGAATGAAAACCTAAAAAAAATCGCTGTGGTTTGGCTCACCTTACAATTTTAGTGTGTTAAGCAGTAGATGTAAAGTTTCCAAATAAAACATCCATTTTTTTTGGAAATAAGCCAATAAGGTCAATGTTGTAGGAATAAATAATTATGTTCTCTATTAATTATCCTTCTGCCTCATTCATTTTTAACACTGGGATCTAAAGGCATGTGAACTGTTTTATAATAAGGTGAATCCTAGATTAGATTCTCAGCATAGGCCTGAATTTTCAGACACCATCTTGTTTTTCCAGCTATTATCTGCCAGTAATTATGCAAAAGAATATACAACATCCTGTGACAATCAGTCACCCCCCTTTTTACTTACCTTTCTGACCCCCAAACACAAAGACACCAATGTTTTGCTTTCTTCTAGGTAGCTGCAATCACACATGACTGCCATTGGTGATGTTATGGCCAATGATGACTTGGGGTGAGGCCGCACTACAACGCACCAAGTGTGCACGCTTTCTTGCATTAACGCGTGTTATTTTCGCATTTGCGCTCGCGCTTTCGCTATTTTTAAATCTAAAACGCAAGCGATTGCACAAAAAATGCTCGCCTCAAAACACCGCACCGGAAATCACAGGAACATTCACGTTCCGCGATTTCCATGTTAGCGAAAAACGCGGGCGCAAACGCGAGTGGGCGAAAAAAGCGCTAGTGTGGCCTAGCCCTGACTGAGGGAATCAAGAGAAGAAATAGAGGTCCCTGACGCGTTTTGTCCCCACTGCCCTTAGTCATAAGGAATTACTAATGGCAGTGGCCTGAAATGCATCTGGGACTGTTTGTGTTGGCATGGTTTAAATACAAATAAAATATGTTCACTTCCATGTAAGACTTGACAGGACAGCACTGCAGCAGTCAGTCATCATTGGCCATCACCTATGGCAGTCATGTGTGATTGCTGCTACACTCAGACACACTCCCAGAAATAAAATAGTGCAAGGTTAGTACAGTCACTCAGACTGTAAACCACAGTAAGATCATCCCATCGTGAGACATTCGTGCAAAAATAAAGGTTCAAGATCAACGATCCATCACTATTCTCGGTCAGCCTGGCGGATTCGTTCTACTGATGGCCGTATGTTTGTACATAGTTGCCAGATCATTGGTAGACTGGGATGTAAGATAGAATGAAATGCACATGTGCCACATTTGAGATCGCGCGATATTACGAATGTCACATAATATGTATGTCACTTAACACCTTTACCAACAAACACTATCCACTATCGTTGGTGTATGTACAGACGTCGTTGTATAATGAGACGGTCGCTAAACACCGTCGGGCGCTTTAGCTAACAATACCAGACAGAAATATCTGGTTGGTACAGATATACTATATAATATTGAGAATTACTGGATTAATACATATACTGCAGTTCTGGTTGGTACAGGGAACTATACAATATGAGGAATTCTTGGTATTAATAAATATACTCAGTTCTGGTTGGTACGGTGATACTATACAATATGAGAATTACTGGTATTAATACAATACTGTAGTTCTGGTTGGTACTGGGGATACTATATAATAATGAGAATTACTGGTATTAAACATATACTGCAGTTCTGGTTGGTACGGGGATACTATATAATATTGAGAATGTGGCTGGTATTAATACATATACTGTAGTTCTGGTTGGTACGGGGATACTATATAATATTGAGAATTATTGGTATTAATACATATACTGTAGTTCTGGTTGGTACGGGGATACTATATAATATTGAGAATTATTGGTATTAATACATATACTGTAGTTCTGGTTGGTACGGGGGATACTATATTATATTGAGAATTACTGGTATTAATACATACACTGTAATTCTGGTTGGTACGGGGATACTATATAATATTGAGAATTACTGGTATTAATACATATACTGTAGTTCTGGTTGGTACGGTGATACTATATAATATTGAGAATTACTGGTATTAATACATATACTGTAGTTCTGGTTGGTACAGGGATAATATATATATTTAGAATTATCATATTAATCATATACTGTAGTTCTGGTTGGTACAGGGATACTATATAATACTGAGAATTACTGGTATTAATACATATACTGCAGTTCTGGGTGGTACAGGGAGATACTATACAATACCGAGCATTACTGGTAGTAATACATATACTGCAGTTCTGATTGGTACAGGGATACTATACAATACCAAGAATTACTGCAGTTCTGGTTGGTAGGGTGATACTATATAATATTGAGAATTACTGGTATTAATACATACAGTATACTGTAGTTCTGGTTGGTACGGGGATACTATATAATATTGAGAATTACTGGTATTAATACATATACTGTAGTTCTGGTTGGTACAGGGATACTATATAATATTGAGAATTACTGGTATTGATACATATACTTTAGTTCTGGTTGGTACAGGGATACTATATAATATTGAGAATTACGGGTATTAATCATATCTGTAGTTCTGTTGGTACAGGGATACTATATATTGAGAATTACTGGTATTAATACATAACTGTAGTTCTGGTTGGTAGGGATACTATATAATTTGAGAATTATTGGTATTATACATATACTGTAGTTCTGGTTGGTACGGATACAATATATATTGAGAATACTGGTATTAAACATATACTGTAGTTCTGGTTGGTACAGGGATACTATATATATTGTGATTACTGGTATTGATACAATACTTTAGTTCTGGTTGGTACGGGGATACTATATAATATATGAATTACTGGTATATACATATACCGTATATACTCGAGTATAAACCGAGTTTTTCAGCTGAAAAATCAGCCTGAAAACTCGGACTCGGGTTATACTCAAGTCAACAGCTACCTGAGCATTCGGCAGCCGCCCGATCTTTCTCTTACTGGCGCTCGCCGACCTTAACTTCAGCCGCGCGCCAGTACAGGAATGAGCGCGCGGCCTGCTGAATGCAGCAACCTTCAGTGCTTACCTTCAATTGCTGGCACACAGTCCCTGGCACACAGAAGCCCTTGGATGGAGGAGAGCCCACATTTCCTGATGGAGAAGAGCCCACTGAGGTAAAACTGAAATCTATCTAATCTCTATCCTTTCTATCTATCTATCTATCAATCTCTGCCATTCTATTCTATCTTTATCTATCTATCTATCTAATCTCTCTGCCATTCTATCTATCTATCTATCAATCTAATCTCTGCCTCTATCTCTCTATCTATCTATCAATCTCTACCTCTACTTCATCTATCTATCCATCTATCTATCTATCTATCCATCTATCTATCTCTCTCGCCATTATCTATCCATCTATCTATATATCGTAGCTATCCTCTAATTCTATCTATCTATCTGATCTTCTATACTAATCTCTCTCTGCCATTCTATCTATCATCTACCTATCTATCTCTCTACCATTCTCTATATCATCTATCTATCTATCTTGAATGCCACCCTCACTTGGCATTCAAATGTTTGGAAACTACAACTCCCAGCTAATAAAGCATGGCTGGGAGTTGTAGTTTCCAAACATCTTGAATACCAAGTTTCTACCTCGGTTTATACTCGAGTCAACAACTTTTATTAGGATTTTTTACTAATTGGGGTACCTCGGTTTATACTCGGGTCGGTTTATACTCGCAGTAATATACGGTACTACTGCAGTTAGGAGTCAGGAAGGACTTTTTTGCCTTCTTCTGTAGGGTTAAAAAGGAGGGTGAAACGGTTGGACTTGATGGACGTATGTCATTATTCAACCCCAATTACTATGTTAGTATGTTAAAAAAAACAGACTTTAGTGTCTGATCTAAAAAGATCTTTAAAGTACAGCGCTCGTTTTAATTATACTCACTGTATCTATTCCATGAAATGAAATTATTTGCTACAGAGAATATGCATTTTATTAATATAGTGAATAATGTACCGTACCTGCAAGCATATAACCTGGCCTAAGACATTACCCCTCTCGCTGACCCAACACGATCCTACCCGCTAATCATACTTCAATGTCAATCACTTACAGCCTACAGAATCACTTCAGTGGGCAGGGTCCTCTTTCCTTCTGTATCATAGTATTGCTGTAAATGTACTCATCACTTTGTGTACTTATATAATATGCATTACCCTTGTATGTAATTGTAAATCACCACGGAAGATGTTGGCACTATAAAAATATATAATAATAATAATTAAAAAATAAAAGGATATTAAGTATGTAACATCCCATAATTTAAACACCCTTCTATGCTTGTTATATGTGCAAACCTAATATTCTAGGAAACATATATCGTCCTCTGTATCCTTGTTCCATTTCTTCCCCTTTTCCCCCCTCCTTGCAGAGCGCACCTTCTCATTGGTTCAATACCAGGAAATGGAGGAGGCGGGTCTGAAGTCGGCTTTCAGAAGCTGACTTTGATGGGCTTGCGTTCAGTAAGGACCTAGTGGTTTAGGTCCTCATCCTGGGTACTATCAGCAAGAGAGGGGGTGGGATAATTGTCCATCTCCTTTTGAATTTAATCCTCTATCAGGACTAAACCCGTATCCGCTTTCTGGGAGCTCAGCACAGGGAGCTAGAATCAAGATGCTAGCTTATAAATCAGGGCAGAATTTGAAGTCAATTATCATATTAATATCTAAAGTGCCAAAAACTTTGATTAGATATTTACAGGGCTATATTCAGAGAGTCGCTATCGCTCTCTATTGCCCCCTTTAGGAAATGCACTGAGCTGATAGTGGCTCTCAGTGCATTGTGACTGGAGTTTGTCTTTTGTGAATCTTTAACACTGCACTACATTGGTTGCAGCAGTTGCGCCACACAAAGTTTGCATAACATCGCAACTGCGGTTAGATTTATCCTAAATTCATGTTAACGCTTGGTACATTAGTTAACGTGCCTTTATAAGTTGCAAATAGCCGATAACTGCTCTCGGTACATAGCCCTGTAGGTGAAACTTTTCCATCTTTTAGATCATACAGAAAAACATGTGTTCCAGCCTATGCAGCAAAGAGCCAATGGCAACAAACCTTATGGTTTGTGCACAATGGATACTGATAATCCCTCTTATTACAAATCATTGATCCACAGGACACAAGCGATAATTTAGCAGTTTCAAAAATGAAAAACTGTTATCCAACTAAAAATTCCAAAGATATCAAAATGAAATCAACCTTCAAACTTGTGGCCTATAAATGAATGTTGAACACACATGTAGTAATATTTTGAGAGGATATTCTGTATCGTCCAGTAATCGCTTTGTGTGTGTGTTTTCTGACAATAATTTTGGGCCCATTTTATTTTTATCTTTTTTTTGTGTCCATTTTACGTACACCGACAATCTTTATACACTTGTATGTTTGGATTACAGATCCGTCTACGTTATAAGTGCTCTCTAAACTAATTTGGCTGTTATCATAGACACTGTAGTCCACATTAACCTCCTGTACTAAATAAATTGGTTCCTAGGATTCTATCTTCCATGATATATTCTTGTATACAATTATCTTCTTTATTATAGATGCAAGAAAGCCCATTGTTTGCCTTTAACAATATACATTCTGAAATATGTTTATTTTCATACCGGGTACTTCTACTCAGTGTCGTACTGGCCCACAGATTACAGGGGACAGAAATAAATGGATTTTAATTATCAATAGGAACCAGTAGGAGTATATACTCGAGTATAAACCGAGTTTTTCAGGCTGTAAAATCAGCCTGAAAACTTGAACTCGGTTTATACTCGAGTCATTACTTATTTTACCACTCCGGAAGCCACACGCTCATTCCCTGTACTGGCGCGCTGGCTGACGTCACTGCCCTGCGCCAAGCCTGGTGCCAATTAATGACGTCAGCCGGCGGCCTAAATGCTTACCGTACCTACCGAATGATCTTCAATGCTGGCACACAGGCACAAGTCCCAACAGGAAGCCCCAAGTTACTGGATGGACAAAGAGGAGAGCCCACGGGTACACACTGAACTGGGTGGGAGGGTGAGGGTGCAGATGATTGGAAACTACAACTCCCAGCTAATAAAGCATGCTGGGAGTTGTAGTTTCCAAACATCTTGAATGCCAAGGAAGAAGAATGTAGTTGTCTTTTAAATGAACATCAGAATTCTCATACAGTAATGTCTATTACTGTATGGGAATTCTGCTGTCCATTTAAAGGGCAACTAAAGCCTCAAAACAGAATCAGAAGGCAGTAGGGGTTAGTACATTTTCTACCCTCGGTTTATACTCGAGTCAACCACTTTTATTAGTTTTTTAGGTGAAAAATTCGGGTTTATACTCGTGTCGGTTTATACTCGAGTATATACGGTAAATAGATATGTTAGTGAGTGACAATAGAGATATGAAATGTTGAGTGAGCCCCTAAACTTCTCAGATTTCCTGGTGGGCCCCAACAGTCCTGTCCAACACTGCTTCTACTTCTGTTTTTGGTTTGGGGTGGAGGCTGTTAGGTAGCAGGGTAGGTTGTGTTGCTACTGGGGCCTTGGGGTATTCCTAACACACCACAGGTTGTGGTTAAAATTGATTCCTATTTTATTTCTGCTCTGCAATTATCACATTTAGTTATGTGGTATAAACCCATCACTGTTATTTCTGAATAAGTTGATGATTGACATGTGTGGGAAAACTCCCACTGTAAGACCCTTAAATATTTCTAGATACTTGTACTATAAAAACATGTGGAACATTGCTTGTGGTAAAACAGCTTCTCATGTGGTCTACTAATATTCCAGTTATGTTAAAATTGTTTCAATATTTGTTGTTAAGAAAATCACCTTTAAACAGTTATTTGTCACACTAATATAAAAATTCCATAGTCTCTAAATGTAGCCCATATTCAGCCTCCCTTAGGCAGTAAAGTTCTAATGACAACATGTTGGCGTATATGTTTTTATACACTTTTAATATAGCTCCCCAGTTTTTATTGGACCTGAAAGCCCCCTTGGCCGTATATTCCAGGTTTAAAAATTTCAGTATTTGGAAAGTTGTTGGTGCAAGGCACAGAACAAGGAATGAGGCGGGAGCTGGAACAACATAATGGAGCAGTACAGGAACGGTTGGGAGGTATATAGAAACCTACAAATGGTTACCTGGAATCAGACAAGGCAGTCTTTTAAATGTTTGCATGATAATGTCATGTAATTGGTGGTGCCATGCCCCCAAATTACATCCACTTGAACCCATGGAGCAGTGTGGGAACAAGGAAAGCAGAAAGATTTAATACAGTGCCTTTCTTCGCGGGAGGAGTCAGAATGTTTAACCCAAGACCATTGTTCAGGGTCCATAGCATATGGACTGTCTAGAGTTAAATATCCTTATAATTCAAATTCTTCTTGGTGGCCAACAATAATGAGAGGGGGTGGTTGTTGAGAAACAGAAATTGAAATGATTATCACAGGTTTGATATATATCTCTAATGGAAAACATTTGACATTTTTACAGTAAAGTTTGTATAATTGAAGTTGTACTGCAGAAGAGCTTTCTAGCTCTATGGTTAGGGAATAGGACAGCCAAACTCTTACCCCAGCAGAATAGGTGTCCTTGCCTTTCTTACTGTATCTACTGCAGATTTCTATACAAGAAAAGATTTCTGAAGAGGCTTTAGTGGCCAACCATAAAGCAGATACCATATACAGTATGGCTTCATGCCACTGTGACATTGTGGCCCCGCCGTCCCACTCTAGGAACCCTGCAACAACCACAACTGCTTTTACCTGTTTATTACATGCATTTGTAACAATACATTTAATGATAAGATCTATTCCTTTCTGAGCTTTTTATAAGCTTCTGTAAGTGCAGAGGAGACAGCAGGGGAAACAGCAGTCAGTCATTGGATGTGATGTCAGAGGTCACATCCTAGATTGACTGCATGGAGGAAGGAGCCAGAATGGGACTAATAATTATCTTTAAATATCTGGTTAGTAATACTGGTAATAAAGTGCAACATATATCAGTTGGGGTTGGGGGGCAGGAAACTGACAAGTGAGGTTCTATGTTACCCACAAATCTGACCAACACAGCTAAAGTTTAAAGAGTTTTTAGATTTAAGAGCGACACTAGTGCTGGCCTTCAAATAGAAACAAAACAGGGGTCAGGTCAAACAGTAAACTAGTTAATAAAATACACTGTATTCCTTGTTCTTTGTACTGCTGTAAGTGTTCAGCTCTTAATCGCTAGACATCCTCACCATTTTATTGTCAGATTCCAGTTTCAAAAACAATAACAAAGTGGTTCAACAAGAACTGTTTTCTATACAGTTCACAATGGCTGCTTCCTCAGTGTCTGAAAATGCAATAAATCTTTTATCTTCCCATGGTTCCCTGTTTGTGGATGAGTTACCACTGGATACAAGCATTTAAACTTTTTAGCAACCATACCAGAATGCAGAAAGTGTGCCAACCCCTGGTAACTGGAGTATCTAGTATGCAACTGATTGTGTTGCTAAGTTACCATGACAGGCATTCAGCGGTTTACTACCCCTTGCAATCCACCCAGTACTCCAGCACCGCATTGCACTCTTGACATGTTTTCCAAAAACAAACCAGTAAACATTTACACTGGGATTTATTTTACTAGTTAATTTAGATTAGGTTTACCAGAAATGTCCATTGTTAACCAATGCTCAGGCATTTTCCAGCCCAATGGTTCCTACCCTGACAATAAAGGAATGTTCACAGTTACACAAATCTCAGAAGCCATTGAATTTTTTGTATAAATATCACCCAAGACTGTAATATGGTTTACTGAGTTAGGCAACGTTATTCAACATATTTCAAAGTCTCACATTAACCTTGCCTCTAGGATTTATATTAAAGGAAGGTTTTACCTTATGTCCAGTGATTTCAGGACAGGTTTTGCTTATAATGTACAAAAATTCTATTATAACCAGCTGAAATAGGGGGCTCTAGTGACTATACTTATTGTGAAGTGTCCAAAATCACTGGATCCCAAAATAATGATTGCTGGAAATAACACAGTTTTCATCTCTCCAGAATTGTCTATGACACAGGCTGGGTATACACCAGCAGATATTTCCGACCATGGATTGGTCGAGCGGACAGAAATATCTGATGGTGTTCGGCGGCCGGCCGCAACCGAGCTTGGGTTGGGTCCGTTGGTAAATCACGTACGATAGCGAAGGGTTGGGCCAAATAATACCCCCGTGTGTAACCAGCCAAAGACCAATAACTATAATGGTCTCCTTTGAAGCTTACCCTGCATTAGGGAAATGGTACAGTCAGCTGTCAGTCACTGTACATGTAACTGCACAAATACATGTCTGAAACACAAGCGTGAGTTCAGCTCCCAAACAAGACCCCAAATGAGGGCACACCCACGTAAGGTATATCAAAATCACAAGGCATTTATTGTTCATACATATCCAAGTTAAAGATACCCACCCCTAACACTATCGACTGCTAGTAAAAGGATTCCCCAACCCTGTGCAAATGAACAATATAAAGTGCAACTCTAAAACCCTAATATCCCCAATACCAATCCCATGCCGGGCGTCCCAGATTATAACAGAAACAACCCTCACTGGAGTACAGGACGAGCACCAGCAAGGTAAATCAATAGACCAACTCCCCGGCTTTACGTGAGAAGCCCAGTCTGTCTTAATGGACACGGTACATACCAATCTTCATGGACGGCCACACTCTTCAGCTATTGTCAAACACATCCAACATGTCTTTATCACAGTCTAATTCACTCAATGTTAATGCCATGGTAAAAACAGTGTTATGTATATAACAAATACATATCTGTCCATTAACATTAATATAAAGGCAACTTTATGCTTCAAAATAATAAAGGAAGAGTTGGGCACAATGAAAACCACATAAACAATATTTCGGTACACCTGAAGCTCTAAAAATTTGTGAGTGCATAGCGTGGCAGGAAGGGGGCATGGTGGTGGAGTTAGGGCTTGGCAAAGGTATTCCAGAGCATAGTATAAGGGAGCTTGCAGTTAGGGATGGTGTCATGGGAGTGCCGGAGACCACCCCAGAATCCAGGAGACTCCCCCGACTGCCGGAAGGGTTGGGATACCTGCAAAGTCATCTAACCATTAAAGGAGAACTAAACCCAATATTTTATACTCCAGAATCTGAAAACAACCCCCGTAAAAACACCAATAAACTATAAAATGGTACTTTAGTAAACTCTGTTAAAGTAAATCAAAGCCTGTTAAGAACTGTATGAAGTATCTTTGTGTATGTGCAGTGTCAGACCACACCTCCTGACCTCAGTCACATGCTTCCTTGCTTTATCTGTCCTGTAAAAGGATTAGCTAGAGATTATTAATGGGTGTGACCGACTGTAACAAGTTTGTGCCATAGCATAGGACTGAGCATGTGCAGAACATAATGGTCGTTGACCAAACTGTCTGATAATAGAATGCTGGGAAATAAAGCACAAACCATATGTAGGTAAATTTCCCAGCGCCCATATCAAAATGAGAGGTAAGATACAGATTACTGGTTTTATATCAAGGTGTCCTGACTTCTGGATCAGTTTTGTTCTGAGGCTTTAGTTGCCCTTTAAGTGTTTCTGTCACTTGTTCTCCTCTTATAAGAGCTGGAATTGTGCTCCATTAAAAACAACACATTTTAGGAAGATTGTTTATAATTTTCTGTTATTAATATCTAGGAGACGCCCTGAACTTCAGGGAGAGGTGGGATGCCTGCCACCAGGGTAGACCATCAATGATGTCTGACCAAATGACACACACGTGCGATTAAGGCAGCCTTTAATCGCCTGCTCTTTTGTCTGGCGTCATTGCTTGGATCCTTTAGAGGGAACGGTGATTTTCTCCTATATTTTTAAATGAATTCTGCACAAGCTTTTTTCTTAAGCGTAAAATACCACTGCACTTAAAATGGCATTAATGTAAACTGAATAAAAAAAAGAACTGAATAAGGAAACTGTATATATGTGCACTGTCAGGCCATACCCTGACATGCACCCATGCACATAGTTATGTCTGACAGACTGTTATAAATATATATTTTACAGAACTGGTAACACAGACCATTGTACCAGAGAACAATATGATTTAATCGGTTTACAATCGGAGTTAACAGCATAACTGACTAAATGGTGAAAGACAACTTAATGCAAGACATTACCGATCAGGTAATGTACAAAGAATAAAATGTAAAAATAACCATATTTGTAATATTATTATAAATTCCTACCTATTCACAATCTAATAATAAACATTTACAGGGTTATTCAATAAATGTTCTTATTGTTAAAAATGGTGATAATTTTGCCCCAACCAATCAGATGTTAGCTTTCAAATGTTACATACTGTAATATCCGATTGGTTGGGGCAAAATTAGCACAATTTTTTAACGATATTCAGGGAGATTCAATAAAAGTTCTTATTGTTACAAATGGTGCTAATTTTGGCCCAACCAATCAAATCTTCTTTAACATTTGAAAGCTAACATCTGATTGGTTGGGCCAAAGTTAGCACCATTTGTAACAATAAGAACTTTTATTGAATCTCCCTGAAGAACTTTTATTGAATCTCCCTGTTTATGTATTAATACTTTTACCAAGTGTTAACCTTGGATGCCTGGGTTTGATTTTTTGTTTCAAAATATAATTAACATTCAAGTGCCCAAAGGACCAGCTTCTAGGCTGTAAAAGGAAAGGCTACAGTACGTGCACATGGGACAAAAAGCATAAAATCAGTTTGCTGCATAGTTGTGTCCAGACCAGCCAGTGACATAGTGTTTAGCTATGCCTATTTTTATTTTTATGTGTAAAATAGGGCAGTGTTTATTTAAAGGCCTGGTATACACAGGATGGCTTTGCTGATTATTCCGGCAAGCAGATATTGTAAGTCTGACTTAATGTGACTTAATGTCCAACCATGCTTCCCATTGAAGTCTGTACGATTGGCATTTCTATGCAAAGAGTCAGGAATGATGGTCCATATAGGAAACAACATGCAATAAACCAAAATATCCATCCAGGAGTGAAACAGCCCTAAACTGGCCTTGTATGTTGCTGGCAGTTGCCAGTGCTGTACGTTGCACAGATAAGCTTGAATAATTTCACTTAAAGGAATAGTTCACTGGAAAAATCAACTATTCATTTAATGTATTGATTGTGGAATGGTAGGTTAAGGAGCTTCATATGTCTTACCTCCCGTTCTTCAATCAATTTCCCAGGAGCGTAAGTATAAGATACTTACCTATCTCGCAATCCACCATGGCCGACAGGTTCCTATTTCAGTTTATCGTGCATGTAACATTATCCGGTCTCTATATATCTGACGTCAGCATAGCAGCTTTATCCAATCAGCATTCATCGGGGCACCTCCGTTAGAAAACACTTACAGCCAGAACTGCTAGGGATATATCCATATGAGTATTTGAAAATCTGAAGGCCCAGAGGTTGGAGGTCCCTGCACTGTGCCCTGTAGGGACCTTTAGGATGAACCAACCACTAATGTTTTGAATAGTGATGGGTTGCAGACACAGAGGGGAAGACTTATTTTCCAGTGTGCAATGAAGATGAACTACATTTTGGTTTACAGGTTTTAGAACAACTACAAATAATAACAAAATAACTGAAATAAATTCATTATAATAACTACAGTCAAGTAACCCATTACAGGAAATAGTTAATGCTTGTTTTTCCTTTAAGAGAGTGGGTGTGCTTCCTTCCCAGAAGAGCCACTGGAGAAAAGGATGTGGATCCCCAGAAGAAAACCCCAGTACACGAAGAGTTAAGGTGATAATATAACTAGAGGATTTATATGGGAAAGTTGTTTTACATACACTGAGCATGTCTGAACACAAAATACCGTATATATTCAAGTATAAACAGAGATTTTCAGGCAAATAAAATAGCCTGAAAACTGAATCTCGGTTTATACTCGAGTCAAACACTTACCTGTTTCGGCGTCCGTTCGCTCCGCATTGTTTGCTGGCTGATGTCACTACTCGGCGACGGTAAGTGAGGCCAGCACCAGCATCAGCCGGCAGAGGATGCAGAGCAGAGGTACCAGAGCGATCGTCCAAGGTAGGAGAAGGCAATTGAACACTAGGGTGACTCTCAGAGGGGGGGGGGAGGTACAGTACTTTCTGCAGTGGCAATTTCTTGCCACTGCAGATGTTTGGAAACTACAACTCCCAGCAACTAAAGCATGCTGGGAGTTGTAGTTACCAAAAATTTGGAGTGCCAAGGAATTCGGCTTTAGTTGCTTTTAAATGGACTGAAATTCCCATACAGTAATAGCCAAATACAATATGACTATATTGTATGTGACTTATGCTGTCCATTTAAAGGGCAACTAAAGCCTCAAAACAATACAGAATCAGAAGGAGGATGGTATCTATTGTTGCCTTCTGATTCTGTATTGTTTTGAGGCTTTAGTTGCCCTTTAAATGGACAGCAGTAGTCCCATACTGGATTTGGTTATTACTGTATGGGACTACTGTATGGGAATTCTGCTGTCCATTTAATGGGCAACTAAATCCTCATATATATACTCGAGTCAATAATTTTTACCCCTTTTTAAAGGTAAAATTATACTCGGGTCTGTTTATACTCTTTCATTAGGTCCATTTTTCCTTTAGGCAATAACAGCCAATGTCTGCTACTTTGGAGCTTCACATACATAAAAGGTGGAGACCCCTGTTCCCAGTCTCAAACAATAAGATAATAAAAATCAAGCAGAGAGGTCCAGCCTCATGTGCATGCATTCCCCTCCCTAAAGACCCTATTAACCAACATACAACTCTCCCACCTGACCACCAGCCCTGCAAGTATTTTTATGGCACCTCAGAGTCATGGGGCTGGAACTGGTGCAACTGGAAGAATTAGACCAAAGGTCCCACTCATCATTATAGGGCATGTTCTTAAAATAATGCTGTAATATGAGTTTAGCAAGGCATCTGTATTTTTACAAAGAAAGAAAAAATGTTCCATGCAAATTCCAATGTCATAGAGGACCTATAGTTAAATAACAAAGCATGCAGTGCGCACCAAAAATGGTGATCGCATGCGCTCGGAAAATCGCAATGCAAATGGTGTTGCATAGACACAGTGTCGGATGTGATCCGAAAACCAGATAGCATTAAGCACATTTTAAGTATAGTGGGGCAGCTTTGTGCATATAGTTAAGACATAAGGATTTTAGTTTATGATCATACAAATGAAAAGTCTTCTAACCACATGAAAATAACCCCAGGGTGGAAGGCTGACACTCCCCTACTTGGTTTGCACCCAGTCCATAGAATACCATCTGTGGTCCAAAGCACTAATTCCAAGTGTTATTTTGAGTGGCTGTTGCAGATTTCATGTACCGGTACCGTGTCAGAATTTTATGACCCTGGGGGACGGACAATCATAAAGCTATTCTGCACATCAGGATAAAGAGCTGCAAAATGTAAATTCTCTGCCATAAACTCTGTTCTAATTTTAAAAGAAGAAAACACAGTGCAATCAAAGGGCAAAACAACAGATCATTTAGAGATATGGATTAAAGCTTTGTACAATTGTGGCTGAAGTGGACAATGAATGTACAATGAATGGTTGCTTCACCAATCGCATGTGGCGGCTTACCGTACGTTGGTGCTATTTGGCATCTGTCCTGCTGGATCAAAACCACGGGCCGCCACACACGAACGATTGATAGCTGTCAGCTGAAGCAGCCCGTTTGCTGGCCGACATATATCTAATGTGTATAGAGGCCCAAACCATAAAGGGCACACTCAAAAAAAATGCTATATATATATATATATATATTATCAACAACTGTCAAAGTTAAATCTGAGAAAATATCTACTGTTTTAGTTTTTATTAAGCCGTGATTAATGATATTTCAAGCTGTTGCCATTAGGTAGACAATATCACAATACAGCAACGTTCCTGCAGCGGCCCTTGCCCCTCTGCTTAATGTTTTATCCAGCAGCTGTCATTTTTGTAACTATTGTATTTATTATCATGTTGGTATAAGTTATCCTCATATATTTAAAGATAAAATACATAAAACCACAGGGAAAAAACATAAGACTCTCCCTTTCACTGTGAAAGGATTATTATCAAAAAAAATCACAGTAAATGTTTGTATTTGTAGATAGTGATGCCTGCAGTAACTGTCAAATCTGATTAAGACTGACTATGCACTGCCATCCAATTTCTATTTACTGTGTGTGTGTGTGTGTGTGGTGGGTGTGTTGTGTGGGGTGGTGTGGCGTTGTGTGTGTGTGTGTGTGTGTGTGTGTGTGATTGCTGCTACTAGCATTGTATGTGCAGTAATGTAACTGGATGTCCACTGCATTTATAAGGGTAAGTGTTTCCAAAATACAAATGGCTTTCCAATGAAAGTATCTTTTCTTAAATTTACAACAATTTACCCGCAAGGCCGCAACAACTTGTCGTGCTGCAATAGAGAAGGTCCAAAGATGGAAGACATGCTGATACATGGACAATGATGTCACTAGCAGCTTCGTGTCATTCTGATGATGTCACGGCTTGTTTTTCATCATAAAGTAGTGACAGTGATGTGTGTACCTAGCTTTGTATTTAACACTAAATATATGCATAATACAGATATTAATAATAATAATACAGAGAAAAGGATAATTCCCTCATTACACACATTTCATACCAGGCAAGCCTTTCTTAACTGTAATTATGTATGTTTGTGTCATTTCCAGCTGCAGACATCTTTCCCACCTATTCACCTCAGTCTTATTTCCAATTCCAAGCCCCTGGATAAAAAACACAAGGACTATGTCTCCAGTTTTGATATCACTAAGGATATACGGGGGGAAAAGGTCAATTTGCCTCAAGTGGAGACTGTTTTAGAAACCATACCAAAACCATTGAAATCATTCCCTGACAAATTCAAGTACACCAAGGATTATGGAAACAACATAAGCTCCTTATCAGCTTCCCCAACCTTGTCCTTTAATGGACACAAAGATTCTAAAGTAGAAAAACAAACTAGACTAGATGTTCCAATTACAAAGTCTCCCTCTGACCGACTATCGCCTGAGACAGCAAAAATTCCAGATTGTCCATCATGCAAAACTGAGCGACGAATCCGTAGCGATTATGATAAAATCATCGTCCAGTCAAAGAAAGAAAAAGAGGCCTTACAACAGAAAGTTATCCAATTAGAAATAGAACTGAAAAGGCAAGAAGATACCCTCAAGCTGATCAGACAGGTAGAGCTGTACTACAGGAAATTCTTGTTAATTCTCTGTATTTTATATAGATAGGGAGATTCAATAAAATAGTTTAAAAAGGTGCTAATTTTGCCCCAACCAATCAAATCCTATTTAACATTTGAAAGCTAACATCTGGTTGGTTGGTGCAAAATTAGCACCATTTTTAACGATAAGAACTTTTATTTAATCTCCCTGAGACACTATGTGCAAAAAACACTTTCCAGATATTGAAGAAAATAGTCCTGGTGTCATTAAGTATTTACAGGCAACGCTTCACTTTGCCTCAGGGCGTAGTACACACGGGTAGGTATTTCCCGCAAAATATGGGGAGAAAATTTGTCAAATCTACCAGAAAACTTTATTGGACATGACAGTAAATTTCAGTTGATCATGTGTTCTCCAATGGGCTGCATGAACGGTTGCAACAAAATATCTTTGGCATCTCATTTTTTACACCGATTTGTACAAAGGTGCAGGATTGTTGCAATTTACTAACATGTTCTATTGTCCAGAATGCCGCATTTTGTGGGAAAATCAATTGGTTTTTTTTTTGGTCAGTGACATAAGATATGACAACATAATATTTGACTGGGTCATTGGTCAAGTGAAATATTGGCCTTTGTGTACCTGGCCTTAATTCAGAAGTAGCTGAAGGGCACATAGTCGCTTGCAGGATTTTTTATTAAGAATTGTTATTTTTTATATTTGGCAAATTTCCAGCATTCTGTATGTTTATTAGGAACCGTATACATGTTTGAACATATGTCTGACAGGAACTTCAAACGGACAGTTCTGCTGATTTTGGGACCCAGGAGGTTAAATTCCCAGGTACAGTCAGTTGGGATGACTACAGAAAACTGGACGAGAAAAATAAAGAGAAGCAGGAGAAAATTGTAGGTAACAAGTTTAAATGACATATGGAAACTAATGTTCAGACTTACAGCTGCAGTAAAGTGAGCATTGTATCTTATGCATCATTCATATGAGGAACAATTAAGGAGTCCACCTTAAACCAATGTATTCCCTACCAAAAGTCCAAAATGAATGATTAAAATTACCGTATCTAGTAGAGTATAAAGCCGAGGTTTTTAGGTTAAAAATTAACCTAAAACCTTGACTCGGCTTATACTCGAGTCAGAAGAAACTTACCTTGAATCCAGAGGCAGCCGCGAGTCCGCCGCAGTTCCCAGTAGTTCCTCGCGGTTGCGATGACGTCATCACGCACGTGGCGGAATGACGTCATCGCGCAGCCGCGAAGCAGTAATGGGAACTGCCGGCCGGACTCGCGGCTGCCTCTGGATTGCAGAGAGAGGAAGACTGAAGACCAGGTACAGGTAAGTGAGCTGGGGGGGACTGGGGGGAGGGCTGGGGGTACTGGGGGAGGGCTGAGGGACAGTATGCCATGCAGACACCCACATTATCTTTTTACTATAGGTGGTTGGAAACTACAACTCCCACAACCAAGCATGCTGGGAGTTGTATTTTTCCAAACATCTACAGTGGAAAGGTATTAGGGTGGGGGACAGTATGCCATACAGTAACCCCCAATACCTTTCTACTATAGTGGTTGGAAATTACAACTCCCAGCAACCAAGCATGCTGGAGTTGTAGTTTCCAAACATCTACAGTGGAAAGGTATTAGGGTTACTGTATACCCCTCGGCTTATACTCGGGTCAATCATCTTTTCTATTTTTTGAGGCAAAAATGGGTGCCTCGGCTTATACTCGAGTCGGCTTATACTCGAGTATATACGGTATATTATCGCTTGTCTTATTATGTTTCGGTTTTTTTCCTAAATAATGTTAGGATTGGGCCTATTTAAGCTCTGCATTGCCCTGTTTGGGCTGCATAACTACAGTCAAGAGATGCTCAAACACTATTATCCTTGAATACCCAAGGTTACCTACATAGTTGAAAGGTCTTTTAGATCAGGTGTGTCCCATGGGTCAGTTGGGGGTATGGTAATATCTGTTTAAAATTAAAAAGTGTATTAATGTATAATTTTATTTATAAAGTGCCACTTGGGTACACAGCATTGTACATTATTGCACATCGCGCCTTAGCCAATCACAGGAGCGGATGCCGGTGGAGCCCTTTCTGCTTGTCTTCCATGCACGGAAAAGGCACGGAAGACAGGCAGAACACGGCGAGGGAACGAAGGCTGGTAAGTACATTTGGGGAGGTCTTTGAAAGCTATAAAACTTGCGAGGTTGAGGTTTATAGCTATTTCCTGCAGGATACCAAATTTTAGTTTGAGGGGTGGACATGCCCTTTAAGGTGGAATGAATTTGGACAGGATTTATTCTGCCTTTTTCTGTAGACTTTTTATATCCATTGTATATAGAGCTACATGGGCTTAAGTTCTAAGTGGAGTGCCTCGGTTCACTTCTTTTTAATCTGTTTATAAATGACTTAAAAGGGAGCATTGAGAGCAAGGTCTCTGTCTTTGCTGATCACACTAAACTATGCAGATCTTTGGAAACTTCAAATGAGGTTCAATTGCTGCAAGCAGACCTAGATTATCAAAACGGGAAAAAGATTTGGGGGTTCTGGTAAATAACAGACTTAGGCTGGGTAAACATGGAGTTCGGCCAGGACAAATGTCTGTCGGTCGCGGCATTTTCGGGATCGGGATTTTCTGATACATCCGATCCGGGCGAACGGACAATCAAGCTTGGTTGTGGCTGGCCGCCCCACACCAGGAGATATTTTCGGCCGAACAACCGAACGTGCCATTCGGTCGGCTGAAAATATCTTCTGGTGTGTACCCAGCCTTAGCTGTAGCAAACAATGCCAGACATCAACGACTAGAGCTAGCCAGATATTGTCTAGTATATAGAGGGGAATAGATTCAAGAGAAAAAATACACAAGGCACTGGTGAGGCCTCGTTTGGAATATGTGGTGCAGTTTTGGAATTCCACATACAAAAGGGACATCTTGGGAAAAAAGCAGCTCAGAGAAGGGCAACTAAAATAATAAAGAGAATGGAGGGGCGTGACTATGCAGGCAGATTAGACAAGTTAGGGCTGTTTACATGATAAACAGCCCTAACATGATATGATCACTTTATACAGATATATTAATGGGCCATACAATAAACTCTGGTGCATTGTTTACTAATCGACCATATCAGAGGACACGTGGATATCCTATAAGATTGGAAGAAAAGAAATGTCTTGTTCATGTTAGGAAAGGTTTCTTTACAGTGAGATGTGGTAATGGCAAGTTAATTGACCAGCTTTAAACGTGGGCTAGATAAGTTTCTGAAACTAAAAAATATTGAGAATTACTGGTATTAATAATAATACAATACGCAGTTCTGGGTTGATCCTGGGATACTTTCCGATTGCCATTTGGAGTCAAGAAGAAATCCCCCCCCCCTTTTTAGCTGTTTTTTTTTTTTGCCTTCCTCTGGATCAACTCTTAGGTGAAAAGGTTGGACTTGATAGAAATGTCTTTATTCAACCTCAATTACTATGTTACTATGTAGCCCAGCATTGCTCTCTCCGTGCTGAGACATTGCTGAACGGGGCCCTAAAGAGCACTGAGGAGGTGATTCCTTCGTCATGTTCTCCGATGACCAATCAAGCGCTCTCTACAAATTACCACTCAATTCAAATTATTATGTGCAAGCTTAAAGGGACACTATACTGAAAATATGACTTTGCCTCATCTTAATCTATAATTGAATACATGTAAGTAGCACTTACTCTGATTTGCGTGTGTTGCTGCATGCCTTCAATCCAGCACACATTTTTTTAAGGAGCAGTATCCCCCCTCCCTCTTTTAACCACTCCCACTTCCATCCATCCTGACTTTTTTCCCACAAACCAACTGTCAAGCCTGCACACAGCATACAGCATTCCAACTGTAAAAACTCTGTCACCATTCCAGCTACAGTAAAACTACTCACAGAAGAATAGTTTATGAGAGCAAGGAACTTGATTGACAGCTGAAATATAAGAAGTTTTAGATTGAATATCTAAAGAAATAGGGGGCAGATCAACAAAAAAATGATACAGTGTTGGTTGGGAAGAATTATAGTTTCCGGTTATGGTCAATTTAAAATAACCTATTTTTCAATATAGATGCCCTTAAAAATCAGAACCCTCTAGCTTCAGATAAACAATCACTTTCCCAAAAAGCAGAGATTATGCAGTAGAAGAAACCAGGGGATTATACAAATCTGCAAATATCGCGATTTCAGTTGCGAAACATAATCTTTAAAGTATCTGTTATTTGTTTATTTATTAATTGTTCTCCTTATAACTAGAACTAATAACAAACTAATCTTGTGTTGTTTGGGTTATTATAGGAATTCTTCGTAGCAGAAATTGAAGATCTTAAATCCCAACTGAATAAAATGCGAGATGGTGAACGAGAACAGGAACGGTTGTTTAAAACCAAGCATAGCAAGTTGGCTTCTGATGTAGATGGTTTAAGGTCTCAGCTGGAGAAAGCAAAGGAACATGAAAAGCTAAATGTCTCAAATCTGGAGAATGAGAAGGTAAATGGAACACAGGAACAAATTTCAGAAAAACAACAAGGGCATGTTCACCCTTTTGTGACCATTTTCCCAGACATTCCTAAACTTGCCTAGACACCATAATCTCCTTCACCGTCTACTCTGCAGATATAGAAGCTTGTAATGAGCTTGCAAAGCCAGCAGAGGATACGGCCGCTTCAGCAGTGTGGGACATATTGTATAGGTAAGCTTAGGAACATCTGGGTAAAGGGTAAGATTTGTGGTTTCCAGGTTAGGTGGATCCTCTGCTTATATCCAAATTTTAGATATGGGGGCGGACATGCCCTTGAAAATTATTACTACATAATAAAGGGTCCATTACTATTTACACTTATATGAGTTATATCAGATGCTAAGTACTCTGCATTGTATTGTTCTTTAGGTTTTTATGGGCTTTAGTCTGGGTACACATGGGCAGATTTTTAGGTCCGATCTGGACGTGTTGATAAAACATGGCCAATCGTGCGTGTGACGTCACAGCGTGTGCGCTGTAACTTCAGCGCATGCACAGACTCGCGCGCGTGTGACGTTACTTCACCGTGCTGTGACATCACGGGCATGGTGAGCGGGAGGCTCAACGGGCCGCGCTTTCTTCAACACAGCAAAATAGGAGAGGAAGGAAATGTTGGGGGGGCGGAGCTTAAGAGACTGTAACTATAACCCAAGATGTCAGTAACTTCAGATGGTCACAGGCAGGCTCAGGGGGGGCCTAGGGAAAAAAGGAACACATTACTTAAAGCTGCAGCTTCCAAATACAAGTCAGTTGATTTTAGGGTGTACATATCCTTTAAGAAATGCAATAATATCATCGATTAATCTGAAAATATCAATGAAAGGTTCAAGGCCCCATTGATTGTCTTCCCTAACAGCTTATAAAGCAGGTCGCTCTAGTACTAATATGACACAGCTATGGTGTTTGTTGGGTAAAATTGTACAATGATTTTTTTTTTTTACAGGAAAATATTCGTATACAGTTGGAGAATGTGCAAGCCGAACTGGAGAACTTGAAGAAAGTAGAACCTCCAATCAGCTGAGTCTGCGGAAGGAAAAGGTGTGTTTGCGTGCGCGGACCGTGCCATTTATCAATTCTAGTTTTGTGTGGTTCACACCAGGTGCGGTTTGTCAATTCTTGGTTTGTGTGGGTTTCAACACAGGTCGGTTTATCAATTCTGTTTTGTGTGCGTTTTCACACGGGTGCGGTTTGTCAATTCTGGGTTTGTGTGGTTCACACTGGTACCCACGTTTATCAATTCTGGGTTTGTGTGGTTCCACACAGGTGCAGTTTGTCAATTCTAGGTTTGTGTGGCTTCACACTGGTACGTTTATCAATTCCGGGTTTGTGTGGTCACAAATGTGCGTTTGGTCAATTCTAGGTTTTGTGTGGGTTCACACAGGTACCAGTTTATCCAATTCTGGGTTTTTGTTTGGTTCACACAGGTGCTGGTTTGTCAATTCTGGGTTGTGTTTTGGTTCCACTGGGTACACAGTTTCTCCAATTCTTGGGTTTGTGTGTTTCACACGGTTGCTGTTTGTCAATTCTGGGTTTGTCTCGGTGGTTCCCACTGGTACAGTTGTTATCAATTCTGGGTTTGTGTGGTTCACACAGGTGGCAGTTTGCAATTCCTAGGTTTTTGTGGTTCACACTGGGACAGTTTACCGATCAATTCTGGGTTTGTGGTGGTTCACACTGTTGCGGTTTGGTCATCGGTTTGTGTGTTCCCAGGTGGCATTTTGTCAATTCTGGGTTGTGTGGTTCACACAGGTGAGGTTGTCATTCTAGGGCCTTTGTGTGTGTTCATACAGGCTGCCAGTTTGTCATTCTGGGTTTGTGTGGTTCACACTGGTACAGTTTATCAATTCCTGGTGTTGGGTGGTTTCACACAGTTGGTGGTGTCTTTTCAGATACCTTTTCTGCTGGGTTTGTGTGTTCACACAGGGGCGGTTGGTCATTTCTTGTTGGTGTGGTGGTCACACAAGTGCGGTTTGTGTCATTCGGGTTGGTGTGGTCTCACGCACTGGTACGTTTTTCTCAATTCTGGTTGGTGTGGTTTTCACACAGGTGCGGTTTGTCAATTCTAGGTTTGTGTGGTTCCACAGGTGCAGTTTGGTCTTCTGGGTTGTGTGGGTTCACACGGTCAGGTTTGTCAATTCTGGGTGTGTTGGTTCACACAGGTGCGATTTGCAATTCTGGGTTTTGTTTGTTCACACAGGGGCGGTTTTGTCAATTCTGGGTTTGTGTAGCTCACACCTGGTAACAGTGTTGTCAATTCTGGTTTGTGTGGTTCACACAGGTGCGGTTTGTCAATTCTGGGTTTTGTGGTTCCTACTGGTAACAGGTTTTATCAATTCGAGGTTTGGTGTGTGTCACACGGGGTGGTTTGGTCAATTCGGGGGTTTGGTGTCGTGTTCACAGGCCCAGGTGGCGGTTTGTCAATTCTGGGTTTGTGGGTTCACGTCTACAGGTGCAGTTTTGTCAATTCCGGGTTTGTGTGGTTCACACAGGTGGCAGTTGTGTCAATTCTGGTTTGTGTTGTGTTCACCCTGTTACAGTTTTAGCATAATTCTGTTTTTTGTGGTTCACAGCAGCTGGCGGTTTGTACAATTCTGGGTTTGGTGTGGTTCCCGACCGCTCGTTTCTCATCCTTCTGGTTTGTGTGTTACACAGATCCAGTTTGTCATTCTGGTTTTTGTGTGGTTTCACACAGCTGCGGTTTTGGTCAATTCGGGTTTTGGTGTGGTTCACGCAGTTGCGGTTTGTTCAATTTCTGTGTTTGTGCTGGTTTACACAGGTGCCCGTTTGTCCATCTGGTTTTTTGTGATCTCACACTGATACAGTTGTCAATTCTGGGTTGTGTGGTTCACCTGGTACAGTTTTAATCAATTTTTAGTTTGTGTGATTCCTCAGTGTGCGGTTTGTACAATTCTGGGTTTGTTGAATTCACCCAGGTTTCGGTTTGCTCAAGTCTGGGTTTTGTGTAAGCTCACCCCTGATACAGTTTGTCCAATTCCTGGGTTTGTGTGGGTTCACACTGATACAGTTTTGTCATTCTGTTGTGTGGTTCACACTGATACAGTTTTGACAATTCTGGGTGTTGTTGTACTCACACTGAATACAGTTTTCATTCCTAGGTTTGTGTGTTCACACTGTACAGTGTACAATTCTAGTGTGTTGTGTGGTTCACACAAGTGCGTTGTTTGTCAATTCTAGGGGTTTTGTGGTTCAACAGGTGCGGTTTGTCAATTCTGGGTTTGTGTGGTTCCCCAGGTGGCGGTGTTGTCATTCTAGGTTTGTGTGGTTCACACCTGGGGTGGTTGTCAAATTCTGGGTGTTTGTGTGGTGTTCCCAGACCAGGTGCGGTTTCAATTCCTGGTTTGTGTGTCACACAGGTGTCGGGTTTTGAAATTCTGGGTTGTGTAGCTCACCCTATAACAGTTTTGTCAATTCCTGGGTTTGTGTGGTTTCACACTGGTCCGTTTTATCAGATTCTGGGTTTGTTGGTTCACACTGGGACGTTTTCAATTCTAGGTTTGTGTGATTCACCAGGTGCGGTTGTCATTCTGGGTTTGGTGGTTCACACAGGTTCGGTTGTCAAGTTCTGGGTTTGTGTGGTTTCACCATGTAGGCAGTTTAAGCAATTCCAGGTTTGTGTTGTTCACACTGGGTGGTTTGGGTCAATTCTGGGGTTTGTGTGGGTTCACACAGGTGCGGTGTTGGGGGGGGGGGGGCAGTCTGGGTTTGTGTGGTTTCACACAGGTGGCGGTTTGTCATTCTGGGTTTGTTGTTCACACTGGTACCGTTTAATCAATTCTAGGTTTGTGTGGTTCCACTGTACAGTTTATCAATTCTATGTTTTTGGTGTGTTCACAACAGGTGCAGTTTGTTAATTCTGGGTTTGTGTGGTTCAGAACACGGTGTCGGTTTGTCATTCTGGGTTTGCGTGGTGGTTCACTCAGATGCAGTAGTCAATTCTGGGTTTTTTGTGTTGGGTCCACAGCTGGGGCGGTTTGTCAATCTCGGTTTGTGTGGTTCACAACTGCGTGACAGTTTATAATTCTACGTTTTGTGTGGTTCACACAGGTACATTTTGTAAATTCTGGGTTCGTGGTGGTTCACAACTGTAAGTTTTGCACTTCTGGTTGTGTGGTTCACAATGGTACAGTTATCACTTCTGGGTTGTTGTGTGTTTCACACTGGTACATTTCTCATTCCTGGGTTTGTGTGGTTCAACACAGGTGGATATCTCGTCAATGCTGCGGTTTGTGTGGTCACACAGGTACAGTTTTAATCAATTCTAGGATGTGTGGTGTTTACACAGATCCGTTTGTCAATTCTGGCGTTTGGTATGTTCACACAGATGCGGTTTGGACAATTCTAGGTTTTGGTGTGGTTTACACAGATGCGGTTTTGTCCAATTCGGTGAGGTGTGTTCACGCAGTTGCGTTTGTCAATTTCTGTTGTTGTGTGGTTCACCACAGGTGCCGTTTGTCACTGTCTGTGTTTGGTTCTCACTAGGTGCTGTTTTGTAAATTCTGGTTTTTTTGGTCCACACAGATTCAGTTTTTCCATCCTGTGTTTTGTGTGGGTCACACAGGTGCGGTTTTCCAAATTCTGTTATTTGTGGTTCATGCAGGTGCGGTTGTCACATTCTAGGTTTCTGTGTTTCACACAGGTGTTGGTTAACAATTCGTGTTTGGTGGCTTCACTACTTCCGGTTGTCCATTCTGTGTTTGTGTGTTTACCCGGTGCGGTTTTTTGTCAATTCTGGTGTTTGTGTGTTCACAACGGGTGCGGTTTTTGTCAATTCTCGCTTTCCGGGTTTGTGTTGTTTTACAGAGGTTCGTTTGTCAATTGCTGGGGTTTGGGGTTGCTCACACTGATACCTTTGTCAATTTCTGGTTGTTTGTCTGTTGGTTCAACACGATACAGGTTTACATTCTAAGTTTGTGTTGGTTTCACACAGGGGCATTTTGTTAGATTCCTGGTTTGTGTGGTTTCCCAAAGTGCGTTTTGTCAAGTTCGGGTTTGTTGTGTTTCCACAGATGCAGTTAGTCAGTCCTGGGTTTTGGTGTGGTTCACACAGCTGCGGTTTGTCCAATTCTGGGTTTGTGGGTTCACACTGGCTAACCGTGTTTCAGTCAATTCCTAGGTTTGTGTGGTTCACACAGGTCGGTTTGTAAATGTCTGGGTTTTTGTGTTCACACTGGTACAACGTCTGTGTCCAATTCTGGGTTTGTTGTGGTTCAAGCTGGTAAGTTTTATCATTCTGGTTTTGTGTGGTTCACACAGGTGTGATTTGTCAAATTCTGGGTTTTGTGTGGTTCACACAGGTACCTTTTTCAATTTCTAGTTTTGTGGGGTTACTCAGAGTCCAGTTTGTCCAATTCTGGTTTGTATGTTTCACACGGATCGTTTGGACAATTCTAGGTTTTGTGTGGTTTACACAGTGCGGTTTTGTCATTCGGTGTTGGTGTGGTCATGCAGTTGCGGTTTGTCAATTCAAGTGTTGGTTTTGTGTGGTTCACGCAGCTTGCGTTTTGTCAATTCTGGTGTTTGTTTGTTCGACACAGGTGCCATTTGGTCGCAATTCTGTTTTTTGTGTGTTCACATAGGTCTGTTTGTACAATCTCTTGTGTTTGTGTTTGGTCCACACAGATTCATCCGAGTTTGTCAATTCGGTGTTTGTGGGCACTATCTCCAGGTGCGGTTTGTCAGATTTTGTATTTGTGTGGTATCATGGCATAGGTGCGGTTTTTCAATTCTAGGTTTCGTGCTCACACAGGTGTGGTTTGTCAATTTTTGGTTTGTGTGGCTTACACCGTGCGGGTTCGTCAATTCTGTTTTTGTGGGTTTACACAGGGTGCGGTTTGTCAATTCTAGGTTGTGTTGGTTCACACGCTTTGGTTGTCATTCTGTGTGTTGAGTTGGGTTTTCACGGGGGCTGGTTTGTCAATTCTGTTTTGTGTGGTTTTTACACAGTGATTTTGATCAATTCTGTGTTGGTGTGGTCACACAGTAGACATGTCCAGCTATTTTGGGCACCCCACGAAGTGTGGGTTGGGCCATGATTATTGCCATTGATTAGTAGGAGAGGGATTGGTTTCTTACGGAATAAAATAATTAAGATAAAACACACATAATTACATCATGCTCATAATTCACGCCGTAAACCTGTAAACTAAGCTGAACTTCATTAATATCTCTGTGGTCACCATGGATGGTGTATTTTTTTAAATGAGTGGTACCAATAATATGATGAGATTTTTATTTGACTTTAAATCTTTCCTGTTAATGTGCTGTTACCTGTAAAGTCACCTGTATGATCGCGAGTATAAACCGACCTTCTGTGATGCGAGGTACCCAATCGTCACTAAAAATCCTAATAAGTTGTTGACTCGACTATAAACCGAGGGTAGAAACTTGTCAATTCAAGATTTTGGAAACTACAACTCCCCGCTAATACACATGCTGAGTTGTAGTTTCTCAAACATCTTGCTGCCAAGTGAGGAGTCGCGTGGCTTCAAGATGTTTTGGGAATAACTACAACTCCCAGCATGCTTTATTATTCGCTGGGAGTTGTAGTTTCCCAACCGTCTTAATTCCAATGAGGGTGGCATTCATTTCAAGGATTTTTGTGGGGAACTACCCTCCAGCATTCTTTTATACTTGGGGCAGGTTGTATTTTTCCAAACATCTGAATGCCCCCCTCCTTGGCATTCAAGATGTTTGAAAACTACAACTCCCAGCTAATACAGCATCTGTGAGTTGTAGTTCCCAAACATCTGAATGCCACCCTCACCCTCCCGCCCCTCCCACCCAGTTTCAGTACCTGTGGTGGGCTCCTTCTCCCTGTGTGGGCTCTTCTCATCCAGAGGAAGGGCCACAAATTGAAGATCCTTGGGCCAGCTTAGACATTGAAGTCTCTCGCAGTTCCGCAGCGACCGCCGCCTATCTTTCTCTGCCTGGCGCGCCGGCTTGACGTCACTGCCCGGCGCCGGGGCTTGGCGCCGGGCTTGGCGCCGGGCTGCTGACGTCATGCCATCGCGCCAGTGCAAGAAAATCGTGCGGCTGCCGGAATGCAGAGGAGACCTTCAATCCTTCTTCAAATGGCTGGCGCTCAAGATTCTTCAAATGGCTGGCCCTTGCCTTGATGTAGAAGAGCCCACAGGGCAAGAGCCCACAGTAACTGGAACTGGGTGGGAGGGGGAGGGTGAGGCTGGCATTCAGATGTTTGGGAACTACAACTTCCCAGCATGCTTTATTAGCTGGCCGTTGTAGTTTTCAACATCTTGATGCCAGTGCGGGTTGGCATTCCAGATGGTTGTTGGAACTCACACTGCGCCATCTATAAAGGCATGCCTGGGAGTTGTAGTTCCCTGAAACATCTTTGAATCCACCCTCGACGTGGAATTCAAGATGATTTGGGAAACTACACTCCCAGCAATAAAGCAATGCTGGGAGTTGTAGTTTCCAACACTCTTGAATGCACCCCTACTTGCCATTCAATGCTTTTGGAACTACAACTCTCAGCCATGCTTTATTATAGCTGGGACGTTGTAGTTGTTCCAACATCTTGATGCCAAGTTTTCTACCCTCGTTTATAGACTCGAGTCAACAACTTTTAGTTAGGTTTTTTAGCTGAAATGGGGTACCATCGTTTTAAATCTCGGTCGTGTTAATATCATCGCGTATATGTACTTATACAGGTAACACACATACAGGAAAGATTAAGTCAATAAAAATCTTCAATCGATTTATTGTTACCACTCCATTAAAAAATACACACCTATTGTTCACAGAGATATTAAAGTAAGTTCAGCTTAGTTTACAGGTTTTTACTGGTGAACTTATGATGATGTATGTATATGTGTGTTTTCTCTTTACATTGTTTTATTCCTAAAACAATTCCCTCCTACTAATCAATGTCAATAACATGCCCAACCCATCTCAGTGTGGCCAAAATATTGACATGTCCCACTGTGGATGCCACACAAACACAGAAATTGATCAAAAATCACTTGTAAAACCACACAAAAACCATAATTGACTGACAACCCCCCCCCGTGTACAACCCAGACTCACACACAGAATTGACAAACCAAGTCCAGCTGTGTGAACCACACAAACCTAGAATTGACAACCGCACCTGTGTAAACCACACAAACACAGATTGACACCGCACGTGTGTAAGCCACACAACACAATTACTGAAACCACACCTGTGTGAGCCACAGAAACCTAGAATGACAAACCGCACCTGCTGAACCACACAAATCAGAATTGACAAACCGCACCGGGTGAACCACACAAACACGAATTGACAAACTGAATCTGTGTGGACCAAACAAACACAGAATTTACAAACAGCACCTATGTGAACACACACAAACACGGAATTGACAAATGGCACCGTTGTGAACCACAAAACACAGAATTGACAAACCGCCTGCGTGAACCACACCAACACTGAATTGAAAACCGCAACTGCATGAACCACACCACCACCGAATTGACAAACCGCAGCTGTGTGGTAACCCACACAAACCTAGAATTGTCAAACCGCATCTGTGGAACCATACAAACCCAGAATTGACACTGATCTGAGTAAACCACACCTAGAATTGACAACTGTACCTGTGTGAACCCACACAACCAGAATTGACAAATCCACCTTTGAACCACCAAAACCCAGAATGATAACCTGTACCATTGTGAACCACACAAACCCAGAATTGACAAACTGTACCGTGTGAACCACCACAAACGCGCAATATTACAAACCGCACCTGTGTGAACCACACAAACCTAGAATTGAAAACTGTACCAGTGTGAACCACACAAACCCAGAAATTGACAAACGCAGCTGTGTGAACCACACAAACCCAGAATTGACTAACTGCATCTGTGTGAACCACACAAACCCAGAATTGACAAAACGCACCTTTGTGAACCACACAAACCCAGAATTACAAACTGCACCTGTGTGAACCACACAAACTAGAATTGATAAACTGTATCATGTGAAACCACACAACCCGAAATTGACAAACTGTAGCTTGTGACAGCAACACAAACCCAGAATTGACAAACCGAACCTGTGTAACCACACAACCCAGAATTGACAAACGCACCTGTGTGAACACACAAACCAGAATTGACAAACCGCACCTGTGTAAACCACACAACAACAGAATGACAAACCCGCACGTGTGTAAGCACACAAACACAGAATTGTTAACACAACTGTGTGAAACACAGAAACCTAGAATTGACAAACCGCACCTGCATGAACCACACAAATACAGAATTGACAAACCGCACTGTGTGAACCACACAAACACAGAATTGACAAACTGAATCTGTGTGGACAAACACACACAGATTTACAAACAGCACTATGTGAGCACAAACACAGAATTGACAACGGCACCTGTGTGAACCACACAAACACAGAATTGACAACCCGCAACTGCGTGAACCACACCAAACCGAATTGACAAACCGCATCTGTGTGAACCACACAAACCTAGATTGTCAAACCGCCTCTGTGTGAACCCATACAAACCAGAATGACAAACTGGATCTGTGTAAACCACAACATACCTAGAATTGATAACTGTTCCAGTGTGAACCACACAACACCAGAATTGACAAATCACCCTGTGTGAACCACACAAACCCAAATTGATAACTGTACCAGTGTGACCACACAACCCAGAATTGATACTGTAACATGTGAACCACACAACCCAGAATTGACAAACTGTACCAGTGTGAACCACAAAACCCAGAATTTACAACCGTACCGTGTGAACCACAACAACCTAGAATTGATAAACTGTACCAGTGTGAACCACACAAACCCAGAATTGACAAACCGCAGCTGTGTGAACCACACAAACCCAGAATTGACTAACTGCATCTGAGTGAACCACACACCCCGAATTGACACAACCGCACCTGTGTGAACCCAACAAACCCAGAATTAACAAACTGCACCTGTGTGAACCACACAAACCTAGAATTGATAACTGTACCATTGGAACCCAAACCGTATTGATAAACTGTACCAGTGTGAACCACACAAACCCAGAATTGACAACCTCACCTGTGTGAACCACACAAACCCAGATGACAAACCGCACCTGTGTGAACCACACAACCCCAGAATTGACACAACCACACCCCAGTGGTGAACAACACAAACCTAGAATTATAAACTGTACCAGTGTGAACCACCAAAACCAGAATTGACAAACCGCACCTGTGTGAACCACACAACCAGAATTGACAAACGCACCTGTGTGAATCACACAAACCTAGAATTGATAACTGTACCAGTGTGACCACACAACCCAGAATTGATAAACTGTACCAGTGTGAACCACACAAACCCAGAATTGACAACTGTACTAGTGTAGCTACACAACCCAGAAATTCACAAACCGCACCTGTGTGAACCACACAAACCCAGAATTGACAAACCGCACCTGTGTGAACCACACAAACCCCAGAATTGACAAACCACCCCAGTGTGAACCACACAAACTAGAATTGACAAACCCACTGTGTGAACACCAAACCCAGAATTGACAAACCGCACCTGTGTGAACCACAAAACCCGAATTGACAAACGCACTTGTGTGAACCACACAAACCTAGAATTGATACACTGTACCAGTGTGAACCACACAAACCTAGAATTACAAACTGTATCAGTGTGAGCTACACAAACCCAAATTGTCAAACTGTATCAGTGTGAACCACACAACCAGAAATTTACAACGTGTATCAGTGTGAACCACACAACCAGAATTGACAAACTGTATCAGTGTGAGCTACACACCCAGAATTGACAAACGCGAACCTGTGTGAACACACAAACCCAGGAATTGACAAACCGCACCTGAGTGAATCACACAAACCTAAAATTGATAAACGTACCAGTGTGAACCACACAAACCCGATATGACAAACTGTATCAGTGTGAGCTACACAAACACAGAATGGACAAACGGCACCTGTGTAAACCCACACAAACACAGAATTGACAAACCGCAACTGCGTGAACCACACCAACACCGAATTGACAAACGCATCTGTGTGAACAACAAAACCAGAATTGACAAACTGGATCTGTGTAAACCACACAAACCCAGAATTAGAAACCGCAGCTGTGGAACCACACAAACCCGAATTTACAAACCGCAGCTGTGTGAACCACAAAACCAAGAATTGATAAACTGTACCAGTGTGAACCACACAAACCCAGAATTGACAAACTGCACCTGTGTGAACCACACAAACCCAGAATTGACAAACTGCACCTGTGTGAACCACACAAACCCAGAATTGACAAACCGCACCTGTTGTGAACCACACAAACCCCAGAATGACAAACCACCCCAGTGTGAACAACACAAACCTAGAATGATAAACTATGTCCAGTGTGAACCACACAAACCCAGAATGACAAACCGCACCTGTGTGAACCACACAAACCCAGAATGACAAACTGTACCAGTGTGAGCTACACAAACCCGAATTGACACCGCACCTGTGTGAACCACACAAACCCAGAATGACAAATCGCACCTGTGTGAACCACACAAACCCAGAATGACAAACTGCACCTGTGTGAACCACACAAACCCAGAATTGACAAACTGCACCTGTGTGAACCACACAAACCCAGAATGACAAACCGCACCTGTGTGAACCACACAAACCTAGAATTGATAAACTGTACCAGTGTGAAACCAACACAAACCAGAATTGACAAACCGCACCTGTGTGAACCACACAAACCCAGAATTGACAAACCGCACCTGTGTGAACCACACAAACCCAGAATTGGAAAACCACACCTTTGTGAACCCACAATACACAGAATTGATAACTGTACCAGTGTGAACCACACAACCAGAATGAAAACTGCACCTGTATGAACACACAACCCAATTTGACAAACCTACCCCTGTTGAACCACAAAAAAACCCCAGATGACAAACTGCACCTGTGTGAACCACACAAACCCAGAATTGACAAACCGCAACCATGTGAACCACACAACCCAGAATTGATAAACTGTACCAGTGTGAACCACACAAACCCAGAATTGACAAACTGCGACCTGTGTGAACCACACAAACCCAGAATTGATAAACTGTACCAGTGTGAACACACAAACCAGAATTGACAAACCGCACCTGTGGTGAACCACACAAACCAGAATGTGATAACTGTACCAGTGTGAACCCACAAACCCAGATTGACAAACCGCACCTGTGTGAACCACACAAACCCAGAATGATAAACTGTACCAGTGTGAACCACACAAACCTAATTGACAAACTGCACCTTGTGTACCACCACCCAGAATTGATAAACGTACAGTGTGAACCACACAAACCTAGAATTGACAACTGCACCTGTGTGAACCACACAACCCAAAATGATACCTGTACCAGTTGACCACACAAACCAGGAATGATGACAAACCGCACCTGTGTGAACCACAAACCCAGAATTGATAAACCGCACCTGTGTGAACCACACAAACCCAATGTGAACAAACCCCGTGCACCTGTGAACCACACAACCTAGAATTGATAAATGGCAACACACCTTTCCTTCCGCAGCTCAGCTGATTGTGATGTTCTCCTTTTCTTCAATTTCTCCAGTTCGGCTTGCACATTCTCCAACTGTATACGAATATTTTCCTGTAAAAAAAAAATCATTGTACAATTTTACCCAACAAACACCATAGCTGTGTCATATTAGTACTAGAGCGACCTGCTTTATAAGCTGTTAGGAAGACAATCAATGGGGCCTTGACCTTTCATTGATATTTTCAGATTAATCGATGATATTATTGCATTTCTTAAAGGATATGTACACCTAAAATCAACTGACTTGCATTTGGAAGCTGCGCTTTAGTAATGTGTTCCTTTTTTCCCTAGGCCCCCCCTGAGCCTGCCTGTGACCATCTGAAGTTACTGACATCTTGGGTTTATAGTTACAGTCTCTTAAGCTCCGCCCCCCCAACATTTCCTCTCTCCTATTTTGCTGTGTTTGAAGAAAGCGCGGCCCGTTGAGCCTCCCGCTCACCATGCCCGTGATGTCACAGCACGGTGATAAGTAACGTCACACGGCCGCGAGTCTGTGCATGCGCTGAAGTTACAGCGCACACGCTGTGACTCACACGCACGATTGGCCATGTTTTATCAACACGTCCAGATCGGACCTAAAAACTGTCCCATGTGTACCAGACTAAGCCCATAAAAACCTAAAGAACAATACAATGCAGAGTACTTAGCATCTGATATAACTCATATAAGTGTAAATAGTAATGGACCCTTTTATGTAGTAATAATTTTCAAGGGCATGTCCGCCCCCATATCTAAAATTTGGATATAAGCAGAGGATCCACCTAACCTGGAAACCACAATCTTACCCTTTACCCAGATGTTCCTAGCTTACCTATACAATAGTCCCACACTGCTGAGAGCGGCCGTATCCTCTGCTGGCTTTGCAAGCTCATTACAAGCTTCTATATCTGCAGAGTAGACGGTGAAGGAGATTATGGTGTCTAGGCAAGTTTAGGAATGTCTGAAAATGGTCACAAAAGGGTGAACATGCCCTTGTTGTTTTTCTGAAATTGTTCCTGTGTTCCATTTACCTTCTCATTCTCCAGATTTGAGACATTTACTTTTCATGTTCCTTTGCTTTCTCCAGCTGAGACCTTAAACCTACTACATCAGAAGCCACTGCTATGCTTGGTTTTTAAACAACGTTCCTGTTCTCGTTCACCATCTCCTTTTATTCAGTTGGGATTTAGATCTTCAATTTCTGTTCGAAGAATTCCTATAATAACCCAACACACAAGATTAGTTTGTTATTAGTTCTAGTTATAAGGAGAACAATTAATAAATAAACAAATAACAGATACTTTAAAGATTATGTTTCGCAACTGAAATCGCGATATTTGCAGATTTGTATAATCCCCTGGTTTCTTCTACTGCAATATCTCTGCTTTTTGGGAAAGTGATGTGTTATCTGAAGCTAGAGGGTTCTGATTTTTAAGGGCATCTTATTGAAAAATAGGTTATTTTAAATTGACCATAACCGGAAACTATAATTTCCCAACCAACCTGTATCATTTTTTTGTTGATCTGCCCCTATTTCTTTAGATATTCAATCTAAAACTTCTTATTATTCAGCTGTCAATCAAGTTCCTTGCTCTCATAAACTATCTTCTGTGAGTAGTTTTACTGTAGCTGGAATGGTGACAGAGTTTTACAGGTTGGAATGCTGTATGCTGTGTGCAGGCTTGACGTTGGTTTGTGGGAAAAAGTCAGGAGTGGATGGAAGTGGGAGTGGGTTAAAAGAGGGAGGGGGGATACTGCTCCTTAAAAAAATGTGTGCTGGATTAAGGCATGCGCACACACGCAAATCAAGAGTAGTGCTACTTACATGTATTCATTATAGATTAAGATGAGGCAAAGTCATATTTTCAGTAAGTGTCCCTTTAAGCTTGCACAAATAGATTTGAATTGAGTGGTAATTTGTGAGAGCGCTTGATTGGTCATCGGAGAACATGCGAAGGAATCACCTCCTCAGTTGCTCTTTAGGGCCCACTTCAGCAATGTCTCAGCACGGAGAGAGCAATGCGGGCTACATAGTAACATAGTAATTGAGGTTGAATAAAGACATTTCTATCAAGTCCAACCTTTTCACCTAAGAGTTGATCCAGAGGAAGGCAAAAAAAAAAAACAGCTAAAAAGGGAGGGGGGGATTTATCTTGACTCCAAATGGCAAATCGGAAAGTATCCCAGGATCAACCAGAACTGTCAGTATATGTATTAATACCAGTAATTTCAATATTTTTAGTTTCAGAAACTTATCTAGCCCACGTTTAAAGCTGGTCAATTAACTTGCCATTACCACATCTCACTGTAAGAAACCTTCCTAACATGAACAGACATTCTTTCTTCCAATCTTATAGGATATCCACGTGTCCTCTGATATGGTCGATTAGTAAACAATGCACCAGAGTTTTGTATGCCCATTATATATCTGTATAAAGTGATCATATCATGTTAGGGCTGTTTACATGTAAACAGCCCTAACTTGTCTAATCTGCCTGCATAGTCCACGCCCCCTCCATTCTCTTTATTATTTTAGTTGCCCTTCTCTGAGCTGCTTTTTTCCCAAGATGTCCCTTTTGTATGTGGAATTCCAAAACTGCACCAATATTCCAAACGAGGCCCTCACCAGTGCCTTGTGTATTTTTTCTCTTGAATCTATTCCCCTCTATATACTAGACAATATCTGGGCTAGCTCTAGTCGTTGATGTCTGGCATTGTTTGCTACAGCTAGGCTGGGTACACACGAAGATATTTTCAGCCGACCGAATGGCATGTTCGGTTGTTCGGCCAAAATATCTCCTGGGTGTGGGGCGGCCAGCCACAACCAAGCTTGATTTCCGTTCGCCCGGATCGGATGTATCAGAAAATCCCGATCCCGAAAATGCCGCGACGACAGACATTTGTCCTGGCCGAACTCCATTTTACCCAGCCTAAGTCGTTATTTACCAGAACCCCCAAATCTTTTTCCGTTTGTATAATCTAGGTCTGCTTGCAGCAATTGTACCTCATTTGAAGTTTCCAAGATCTGCATAGTTTAGTGTGATCAGCAAAGACAGAGACCTTGCTCTCAATGCTCCCTTTTAAGTCATTTATAAACAGAATTAAAAGAAGTGAACCGAGGCACTCCACTTAGAACTTAAGCCCATGTAGCTCTATATACAATGGATATAAAAAGTCTACAGAAAAAGGCAGAACTAAATCTGTCCAAATTCATTCCACCTAAAGGGCATGTCCCCCCTCAAACTAAAATTTGGTATCCGCAGGAAATAGCTAAAACCTCAACCTCGCAAGTTTTATAGCTTCAAAGACCTCCCCAATGTACTTACCAGCCTTCGTTCCCTCGTGTTCTGCCTGTCTTCCGTGCCTTTTCCGTGCATGGAAGACAAGCAGAGGGCTCCACCGGATCCGCCCTGTGATTGGCTAAGGCGCGATGTGCAATAATGTACAATGCTGTGTACCCAAGTGGCACTTTATAAATAAAATTATACATTAATACACTTTTTAATTTTAAAACAGTATATACCATACCCCCAACTGACCCATGGGACACACTGATCTAAAAGACCTTCAAACTATGTAGGTAACCTTGGGTATTCAAGGATAATAGTGTTTGAGCATCTCTGACTGTAGTTATGCAGCCCAAACAGGCAATGCAGAGCTTAAATAGGCCCAATCCTAACATTATTTAGGAACTACATAATAAGACAAGCGTAATATACCGTATATATACTCGAGTATAAGCCGACTCGAGTATAGCCGAGGCACCATTTTTGCCTCAACAATAGAAAATATGATTGACCGAGTATAAGCCGAGGGTATACAGTAACCTAATACCTTTCCACGTAGATGTTGGAAACTACAACTCCCAGCATGCTTGGTTGCTGGGAGTTGTAATTTCCAACCACCTATAGTAGAAAGGTATTGTGGGGTTACTGTATGGCATACTGTCCCCACCCTAATACCTTTCCACTGTAGATGTTGGAAACTACAACTCCCAGCATGCTTGGTTGCTGGGGTTGTAGTTTCCAACCACCTATAGTAAAAGATAATGTGGGTGTCTGCATGGCATACTGTCCCTCCAGCCCCCCTCCCCCCAGTACCCCCAGCCCTCCCCCAGTCCCCCCAGCTCACTTACCTGTACCTGGTCTTCAGTCTCCTCTCTCTGCAATCCAGAGGCAGCCGCGTATCCGGCCGGCAGTTCCCATTACTGCTTCGCGGCTGCGCGATGACGTCATTCCGCCAGCGTTGCGTGATGACGTCATCGCGCAACCGCGAGGAAACTACTGGGAACTGCGCGGCCGACTCGCGGCTGCCTCTGGATTCAAGGTAAGTTTCTTCTGACTCGAGTATAAGCCGAGTCGTTTTTAGGTTAATTTTTAAACCTAAAAACCTCGGCTTATACTCGAGTATATACTAATGTTAATCATTCATTTGGACTTTGGTAGGGAATACATTGGTTTAAGGTGGACTCCTTAATTGTTCCTCATATGAATGATGCATAAGATCAACGCTCACTTTACTGAGCTGTAAGTCTGAACATTAGTTTCCATATGTCATTTAAACTTGTGTACCTACAATTTTCTCCTGCTTCTCTTTATTTTTCTCGTCCAGTTTCTGTAGTCATCCCAACTGACTGTACCTGGGAATTTAACCTCCTGGGTCCCAAAATCAGCAGAACTGTCCGTTTGAAGTTCCTGTCAGACATATGTTCAAAACATGTATACGGTTCTAATAAACATACAGAATGCTGGAAATTTGCCAAATATAAAAAATAACAATTCTTAATAAAAATCCTGCAAGCGACTATGTGCCCTTCAGCTACTTCTGAATTAGGCCAGGTACACAAAGGCCAATATTTCACTTGACCAATGACCCAGTCAATATTATGTTGTCATATCTTATGTCACTGACCAAAAAAAAAACCAATTGATTTTCCCACAAAATGCGGCGCATTCTGGACAATAGAACATGTTAGTAAATTGCAACATCCTGCACTTTGTACAAATCGGTGTAAAAAATGAGATGCCAAAGATATTTTGTTGCAACCGGTTCATGCAGCCCATTGAGACAACACATGATCAACTGAATTTTTACTGTCATGTCCAATAAAGTTTTCTGGTAGATTTGACAAATTTTCTCCCCATATTTTGCGGGAAATACCTACCCGTGTGTACTACGCCCTGAGGCAAAGTGAAGCGTTGCCTGTAAATACTTAATGACACCAGGACTATTTTCTTCAATATCTGGAAGTGTTTTTGCACATAGTGTCTCAGGGAGATTAAATAAAAGTTCTTATCGTTAAAGGGCTAATTTGCACCAACCAAACCAGATGTTAGCTTTCAAATGTTAAATAGGATTGTGGTTGTGGGGCAAAATTAGCACTTTCTAAACTATTTTATTGAATCTCCCTACTCTATAAAATACAGAGAATTACAAGAATTTCCTGTAGTACAGCTCTACCTGTCTGATCAGCTTGAGGGTATCTTCTTGCCTTTTCAGTTCTATTTCTAATTGGATAACTTTCTGTTGTAAGGCCTCTTTTTTTTTCTTGATGGACGATGATTTTATCATAATCGCTACGGATTCGTCGCTCAGTTTTGCATGATGGACAATCTGGAATTTTTGCTGCTCAGGCGATAGTCGGTCAGAGGGAGACTTTGTAATTGGAACATCTAGTCTAGTTTGTTTTTCTACTTTAGAATCTTTGTGTCCATTAAGGACAAGGTTGGGGAAGCTGATAAGGAGCTATGGGGATCCCCATAGCTCCTTATCAGCTTCCCCAACCTTGTCCTTAATGGACACAAAGATTCTAAAGTAGAAAAACAAACTAGACTAGATGTTCCAATTACAAAGTCTCCCTCTGACCGACTATCGCCTGAGCAGCAAAAATTAGATTGTCCATCATGCAAAACTGAGCGACGAATCCGTAGCGATTATGATAAAATCATCGTCCAGTCAAGAAAAAAAAAGAGGCCTTACAACAGAAAGTTATCCAATTAGAAATAGAACTGAAAAGGCAAGAAGATACCCTCAAGCTGATCAGACAGGTAGAGCTGTACTACAGGAAATTCTTGTAATTCTCTGTATTTTATAGAGTAGGGAGATTCAATAAAATAGTTAGAAAAGTGCTAATTTTGCCCACCAATCCACAATCCTATTTAACATTTGAAAGCTAACATCTGGTTGGTTGGTGCAAATTAGCCCTTTTAACGATAAGAACTTTTATTTAATCTCCCTGAGACACTATGTGCAAAAAACACTTTCCAGATATTGAAGAAAATAGTCCTGGTGTCATTAAGTATTTACAGGCAACGCTTCACTTTGCCTCAGGGCGTAGTACACACGGGTAGGTATTTCCCGCAAAATATGGGGAGAAAATTTGTCAAATCTACCAGAAAACTTTATTGGACATGACAGTAAAAATTTCAGTTGATCATGTGTGTCTCAATGGGCTGCATGAACGGTTGCAAACAAAATATCTTTGGCATCTCATTTTTTACACCGATTTGTACAAAGGTGCAGGATTGTTGCAATTTACTAACATGTTCTATTGTCCAGAATGCGCCGCATTTTGTGGGAAAATCAATTGGTTTTTTTTTTGGTCAGTGACATAAGATATGACAACATAATATTGACTGGGTCATTGGTCAAGTGAAATATTGGCCTTTGTGTACCTGGCCTTAATTCAGAAGTAGCTGAAGGGCACATAGTCGCTTGCAGGATTTTTATTAAGAATTGTTATTTTTTATTATTTGGCAAATTTCCAGCATTCTGTATGTTTATTAGAACCGTATACATGTTTTGAACATATTGTCTGACAGGAACTTCAAACGGACAGTTCTGCTGATTTTGGGACCCAGGAGGTTAAATTCCCAGGTACAGTCAGTTGGGATGACTACAGAAACTGGACGAGAAAAATAAAGAGAAGCAGGAGAAAATTGTAGGTACACAAGTTTAAATGACATATGGAAACTAATGTTCAGACTTACAGCTCAGTAAAGTGAGCGTGATCTTATGCATCATTCATATGAGGAACAATTAAGGAGTCCACCTTAAACCAATGTATTCCCTACCAAAGTCCAAAATGAATGATTAACATTAGTATATACCGAGTATAAGCCGAGGTTTTTAGGTTTAAAAATTAACCTAAAAACGACTCGGCTTATACTCGAGTCAGAAGAAACTTACCTTGAATCCAGAGGCAAGCCGCGAGTCGGCCGCGCAGTTCCCAGTAGTTCCTCGCGGTTGCGCGATGACGTCATCACGCACGCTGGCGGAATGACGTCATCGCGCAGCCGCGAAGCAGTAATGGGAACTGCCGGCCGGATACGCGGCTGCCTCTGGATTGCAGAGAGAGGAGACTGAAGACCAGGTACAGGTAAGTGAGCTGGGGGGACTGGGGGAGGGCTGGGGGTACTGGGGGGAGGGGTGGCTGGAGGGACAGTATGCCATGCAGACACCCACATTATCTTTTACTATAGGTGGTTGGAAACTACAACCCCAGCAACCAAGCATGCTGGGAGTTGTAGTTTCCAACATCTACAGTGGAAAGGTATTAGGGTGGGGACAGTATGCCATACAGTAACCCACACAATACCTTTCTACTATAGGTGGTTGGAAATTACAACTCCCAGCAACCAAGCATGCTGGGAGTTGTAGTTTCCAACATCTACGTGGAAAGGTATTAGGGTTACTGTTACCCTCGGCTTATACTCGGTCAATCATATTTTCTATTTGTTGAGGCAAAAATGGGTGCCTCGGCTATACTCGAGTCGGCTTATACTCGAGTATATATACGGTATATTACGCTTGTCTTATTATGTAGTTTCCTAAATAATGTTAGGATTGGGCCTATTTAAGCTCTGCATTGCCTGTTTGGGCTGCATAAACTACAGTCAGAGATGCTCAAACACTATTATCCTTGAATACCCAAGGTTACCTACATAGTTGAAGGTCTTTTAGATCAGTGTGTCCCATGGGTCAGTTGGGGGTATGGTAATATACTGTTTTAAAATTAAAAAGTGTATTAATGTTAATTTTATTTATAAAGTGCCACTTGGGTACACAGCATTGTACATTATTGCACATCGCGCCTTAGCCAATCCAGGGCGGATCCGGTGGAGCCCTCTGCTTGTCTTCCATGCACGGAAAAGGCACGGAAGACAGGCAGAACAGCGAGGGAACGAAGGCTGGTAAGTACATTGTGGGAGGTCTTTGAAGCTATAAAACTTGCGAGGTTGAGGTTTATAGCTATTTCCTGCAGGATACCAAATTTTAGTTTGAGGGTGGGACATGCCCTTTAGGTGGAATGAATTTGGACAGGATTTAGTCTGCCTTTTTCTGTAGACTTTTTATATCCATTGTATATAGAGCTACATGGGCTTAAGTTCTAAGTGGAGTGCCTCGGTTCACTTCTTTTTAATTACTGTTTTATAAATGACTTAAAAGGGAGCATTGAGAGCAAGGTCTCTGTCTTTGCTGATCACACTAAACTATGCAGATCTTGGAAACTTCAAATGAGGTACAATTGCTGCAAGCAGACCTAGATATACAAACGGAAAAAGATTTGGGGGTTCTGGTAAATAACAGACTTAGGCTGGGTAAAATGGAGTTCGGCAGGACAAATGTCTGTCGTCGCGGCATTTTCGGGATCGGGATTTTCTGATACATCCGATCCGGGCGAACGGAAATCAAGCTTGGTTGTGGCTGGCCGCCCCACACCAGGAGATATTTTGGCCGAACAACCAGAACATGCCATTCGGTCGGCTGAAAATATCTTCGTGTGTACCCAGCCTAGCTGTAGCAAACAATGCCAGACATCAACGACTAGAGCTAGCCCAGATATTGTCTAGTATATAGAGGGAATAGATTCAAGAGAAAAAATACACAAGGCATGGTGAGGGCCTCGTTTGGAATATTGTGGTGCAGTTTTGGAATTCCACATACAAAAGGGACATCTTGGGAAAAAAGCAGCTCAGAGAAGGGCAACTAAAATAATAAAGAGAATGGAGGGGGCGTGGACTATGCAGGCAGATTAGACAAGTTAGGGCTGTTTACATGTAAACAGCCCTAACATGATATGATCACTTTATACAGATATATAATGGGCATACAAAACTTGGTGCATTGTTTACTAATCGACCATATCAGAGACACGTGGATATCCTATAAGATGGAAGAAAAGAATGTCTGTTCATGTTAGGAAGGTTTCTTACAGTGAGATGTGGTAATGGCAAGTTAATTGACCAGCTTTAAACGTGGGCTAGATAAGTTTCTGAAACTAAAAATATTGAATTACTGGTATTAATACATATACTGACAGTTCTGGTTGATCCTGGGATACTTTCCGATGCCATTTGGAGTCAAGATAAATCCCCCCCTCCTTTTTAGCTGTTTTTTTTTTTGCCTTCCTCTGGATCAACTCTTAGGTGAAAAGGTTGGACTTGATAGAAATGTCTTTATTCAACCTCAATTACTATTGTTACTAGTAGCCCGCATTGCTCTCTCCGTGCTGAGACATTGCTGAACGTGGCCCTAAAGAGCAACTGAGGAGGTGATTCCTTCGCATGTTCTCCGATGACCAATCAAGCGCTCTCACACAATTACCACTCAATTCAAATTATTATGTGCAAGCTTAAAGGGACACTTACTGAAAATATGACTTGCCTCATCTTAATCTATAATGAATACATGTAAGTAGCACTTACTCTGATTTGCGTGTGTGCGCATGCTTAATCCAGCACACATTTTTTTAAGGAGCAGTATCCCCCCTCCCTCTTTTAACCCACTCCCACTTCCATCCATCCTGACTTTTTTCCCACAAACCAACGTCAAGCCTGCACACAGCATACAGCATCCAACCTGTAAAACTCTGTCACCATTCCAGCTACAGTAAAACTACTCACAGAAGATAGTTTATGAGAGCAAGGAACTTGATTGACAGCTGAATATAAGAAGTTTTAGATTGAATATCTAAAGAAATAGGGGCAGATCAACAAAAAAATGATACAGGGTTGGTTGGGAAAATTATAGTTTCCGGTTATGGTCAATTTAAAATAACCTATTTTTCAATATAGATGCCCTTAAAAATCAGAACCCTCTAGCTTCAGATAACACATCACTTTCCCAAAAAGCAGAGATATTGCAGTAGAAGAAACCAGGGGATTATACAAATCTGCAAATATCGCGATTTCAGTTGCGAAACATAATCTTTAAAGTATCTGTTATTTGTTTATTTATTAATTGTTCTCCTTATAACTAGAACTAATAACAAACTCAATCTTGTGTGTGGGTTATTATAGGAATTCTTCGAAAGAAATTGAAGATCTAAATCCCCAACTGAATAAAAGGCGAGATGGTGAACGAGAACAGGAACGTTGTTTAAAACCAAGCATAGCAAGTGGCTTCTGATGTATAGGTTTAAGGTCTCAGCTGGAGAAAGCAAAGGAACATGAAAAGTAAATGTCTCAAATCTGGAGAATGAGAAGGTAAATGGAACACAGGAACAATTTCAGAAAAACAACAAGGGCATGTTCACCCTTTTGTGACCATTTTCCAGACATTCCTAAACTTGCCTAGACACCATAATCTCCTTCACCGTCTACTCTGCAGTATAGAAGCTTTAATGAGCTTGCAAAGCCAGCAGAGGATACGGCCGCTTCAGCAGTGTGGGACATATTGTATAGGTAAGCTAGGAACATCTGGGTAAAGGGTAAGATTGTGGTTTCCAGGTTAGGTGGATCCTCTGCTTATATCCAAATTTTAGATATGGGGGCGGACATGCCCTTGAAAATTATTACTACATAAAAGGGTCCATTACTATTTACACTTATATGAGTTATATCAGATGCTAAGTACTCTGCATTGTATTGTTCTTTAGGTTTTTATGGGCTTAGTCTGGTACACATGGGAAGTTTTTAGGTCCGATCTGGACGTGTTGATAAAACATGGCCAATCGTGCGTGTGAGTCACAGCGTGTGCGCTGTAACTTCAGCGCATGCACAGACTCGCGGCCCGTGTGACGTTACTTCACCGTGCTGTGACATCACGGGCATGGTGAGCGGGAGGCTCAACGGGCCGCGCTTTCTTCAACACAGCAAAATAGGAGAGAAGGAATGTTGGGGGGGCGGAGCTTAAGAGACCGTAACTATAAACCCAAGATGTGTCAGAACTTCAGATGGTCACAGGCAGGCTCAGGGGGGGCCTAGGGAAAAAAGGAACACATTACTAAAGCGCAGCTTCCAAATGCAAGTCAGTTGATTTTAGGGTGTACATATCCTTTAAGAAATGCAATAATATCATCGATTAATCTGAAAATATCAATGAAAGGTCAAGGCCCCATTGATTGTCTTCCTAACAGCTTATAAAGCAGGTCGCTCTAGTACTAATATGACACAGCTATGGTGTTTGTTGGGTAAAATTGTACAATGATTTTTTTTTTACAGGAAAATATTCGTATACAGTTGGAGAATGTGCAAGCCGAACTGGAGAAATTGAAGAAAAGGAGAACATCACAATCAGCTGAGCTGCGGAAGGAAAGGTGTGTTGCCATTTATCAATTCTAGGTTGTGTGGTTCACAGGTGCACGGGGTTTGTTCACATTGGGTTTGTGTGGTTCACACAGGTGCGGTTTATCAATTCTGGGTTTGTGGTTCACACAGGTGCGGTTTGTCATCATTCCTGGGTTTGTGTGGTCAACTGGTACAGGTATCATTTTGGGTTGTGTGGTTCACACAGGTGCAGTTGTCAATTCTAGGTTTGTGTGGTTCACACTGTACGTTTATCAATTCTGGGTGGTGGTACACAAGGTGCAGTTTGTCAATTAGGTTTGTGTGGTTCACACTGGTACAGTTTATCATTCTGGGTTTGTGTGGTTCACACAGGTGCGGTTTGTCAATCTGGGTTTGTGGGTTCACACTGGTACAGTTATCACATTCTGGTTTGTGTGGTTCACCACAGGTGCGGTTTGTCAATTCTGGTTTGTGTGTTCACACTGGTACAGTTTATCAATTCTGGGTTTGTGTGGTTCACACAGGTCGCAGTTTTGTCAATTCTGGGTTTGTGTGGTTCACACTGGTACAGTTTATCAATTCTGGGTTGTGTGGTTCACATGGTTGCGGTTTGTCAATTCTGGGTTTGTGTGGTTCACACAGGTGCAGTTTGTCATCTGGGGTTTTTTTGTGGTTCAACAGGGGTAGGTTTGTCAAATTGGGTTGTGTGTTCATACAGGTGCAGTTTTCATTCTGGTTGTGTGGTTCACACTGGTACAGTTATCAATTCTGTGTATTGTGGGTTCACAAAGGTGTGGTTTTCCAATTCTGGGTTTGTGTGGTTCACACAGGTGCGGTTTGTCAATTCTGGGTTTGTGTGGTTCACACAGGTGCGGTTTGTCAATTCTGGTTTGTGTTGGTTTCACACTGGTACAGTTTATCAATTCTAGGTTTGTGTGGTTCACACAGGTGCGGTTTGTCATTCTGGGTTTGTGTGGTTCACACAGGTGCAGTTTGTCAATTCTGGGTTTGTGTGGTTCACACAGGTGCAGTTTGTCATTCTGGGTTTGTGTGGTTCACACAGGTGCGATTTGTCATTCTGGGTTTGTGTGGTTCACACAGGTGCGGTGTCAATTCGGGTTTGTGTAGCTCACACTGGTACAGTTTGTCATTCTGGGTTTGTGTGGTTCACACAGGTGCGGTTTGTCATTCTGGGTTTGTGTGGTTCACACTGGACATAGTTTATCATTCTAGGTTTGTGTTGTTCACACTGGGGTGGTTTGTCATTCTGGGGTTTGTGTGGTTCACAACAGGTGCGGTTTGTCAATTCTGGGTTTGTGTGGTTCACACAGGTGCAGTTTGTCAATTCTGGGTTTGTGTGGTTCACACAGGTGCAGTTTGTCAATTCTGGGTTTGTGTGGTTCACACTGGTACAGTTTATCAATTCTTGGTTTTGTGGTTCACACAGCTGCGGTTTGTAAATTCGGGTTTGTGTGGTTCCACAGCTGCGGTTTCTAATTCTGGGTTTGTGTGGTTTACACAGATCCAGTTTGTCAATTCTGGTTTTGTTGTTCACACAGATGCGTTTGTCAATTCGGTGTTGGTGTGGTTCACGCAGTTGCGGTTTGTCAATTCTGTGTTTGTGTGGGTTTACACAGGTGCCGTTTGTCCATTCTGTTGTTTGTGTAGCTCACACTGATACAGTTTGTCATATCGGGTTTGTGTGGTTCACACTGGTACGTTTATCAATTTTAGGTTTGTGTGATTCACTCAGGTGCGGTTTGTCAATTCCTGGGTTTGTGTGTTCACACAGGTTCGCGTTTGTCAATTCTGGGTGTGTAGCTCACACTGATACAGTTTGTCAATTCTGGTTGTGTGGTTCACACTGATACACGTTGTAAATTTCTGGTTGTGTGGTTCACACTGATACAGTTTGACAATTTGGGTTTGTGTAGCTCACACTGATACAGTTTGTAATTCTAGGTTTGTGTGGTTCACACTGGTACAGTGTATCAATTCTAGGTTTGTGTGGTTCACACAAGTGCGTTTGTCAATTCGGGTTTTGTGGTTCACACAGGTGCGGTTTGTCAATTCTGGGTTTGGTGTTCACACAGTGGGTTTGTCAATTCTAGTTTGTGTGGTTCACACTGGGGTGGTTTGTCAATTCTGGGGTTTGTGTGGTTCACACAGGTGCGGTTTGTCAATTCTGGGTTTGTGTGGTTCACACAGGTGCGGTTTGTGAATTTCTGGGTTGTGTAGCTACACTAGTACAGTTGTCAATTCTGGGTTTGTGTGGTTCACACTGGTACAGTTTATCAATTCTGGGTTGTGTGGTCACACTGGTACAGTTATCAATTCTAGGTTTGTGTGATTCACACAGGTGCGTTTGTCAATTCTGGTTGTGTGGTTCACACAGGTGCGGTTTGTCAATTCTGGTTTTGGTGGTTCACACTGGTACAGTTTATAATTCTAGGTTTGTGTTGTTCACCACTGGGGGTGGTTGTGTCAATTCTGGGGTTGTGTGGTTCACACAGGTGCGGTTTGTCAATCTGGGTTTGTGTGGTTCACACAGGTGAGGTTGTCAATTCTGGGTTTGTGTGGTTCACACTGGTACAGTTTATCAATACGGTTTGGGTTCCAATGGTACAGTTATCAATTCTAGGTTTGTGTGGTTCACACAGGTGCAGTTTGTTAATTCTGGGTTTGTTGGGTTCACACAGGTGCGGTTGTGTCAATTCGGGGTGTGTGGTTCACTCAGATGCAGTTAGTCAATTCTGGGTTTGTGTGGTTCACACAGCTGCGGTTTGTCAATTCTGGGTTTGTGTGGTTCACACTGGTACAGTTTATCAATTCTAGGTTGTTGTGGTTCACACGGTACGGTTGTAAATTCTGGGTTTTGTGGTTCACACTGGTACAGTTTGTCAATTCTGGGTTGTGTGGTTCACATGTTACAGTATCAATTCTGGGTTGTGTGGTCACACGGTACAGTTATCAATTTGGGTTTGTGTGGTTCACACAGGGTGATTTGTCAATTCTGGTGTTGTGTGGTTCACACTGGTACAGTTATCAATTCTAGGTATGTTGTGGTTTACACAGATCCAGTTTGTCATTCTGGTTTGTATGGGTTCACACAGAGGCGGTTTGACAATCTAGGTTTGTGTGGTTCACACAGATGCGGTTTGTCAATTCGGTTTGGTGTGGTTCACGCAGTTGCGGGTTGTCAATTCTGTGTTTGTGTGGTTCACACAGGTGCCGTTGTCAATTCTGTGTTTGTGCTCACATAGTGCTGTTTGTAAATCTGTGTGTGTTTGTCCACACAGATTCAGTTTGTCAATTCTGTGTTTGTGTGGTTCACACAGTGCGGTTTGTCAATTCTGTATTTGTGTGGTTCATGCAGGTGCGGTTTGTCAATTCTAGGTTTCTGTGTTTCACACAGTTGTGTTAACAATTCTGTGTTTGTGTGCTTACACACGTGCGGGTTTGTCATTCTGTTGTTGTGTGGTTTACACAGGTGCGGTTTGTCAATTCTGGTTTGTGTGTTCACACAGGTGCGTTTGTCAATTCTGGGTTGTGTGGTTACACAGGTTCGGTTTGTCAATTCTGGGTTTGTGTTGCTGTCACAAGCTACAGTTTGTCAATTCGGGTTGTGTGGTTTCACACTGATACAGTTTATCAATTCTAGTTTGTGTGGTTCACACAGGTGCAGTTTGTAATTCTGGGTTTGTGTGGTTCACAAAGGTGCGTTTTGTCAATTCTGGGTTTGTGTGGTTCACACAGATGCAGTTAGTCAATTCTGGGTTTGTGTGGTTCACACAGCTGCGTTTGTCAATTTCTGGGTTTGTGTGGTTCACACTGGTACAGTTTTCAATTCTAGGTTTGTGTGGTTCACACAGGTGCGGTTTGTAATATTGCGCGTTTGTGGTGGTTCACACAGGTACAGTTTGTCAATTCTGGGTTTGTGTGGTTCACAATGGTACAGGTTATCATTCTGGGTTTTGGTGGTTCAAAGGTGGAGTTTGTCAATTCTGGTTGTGTGGGTTCACACAGGTACAGTTTCAATTCTAGGTGTGGTTTACTCAGATCCAGTGTCAATTCTGGGTTTGTATGGTTCCACAGATGCGGTTTGACAATTCTAGGTTTGTGTGGGTTACCACAATGGGTTTGTCAATTCGTGTGTGGTGTGGTTCATGCAGTTGCGGTTGTGTCAATTCAGTGTTGTGTGGTTCACGCAGGCGGTTTGTCAATTCTGTGTTTTGGTGGTTCACACGGTGCCATTTGTCAATTCCGTGTTTGTGTGGTTCACATAGGTGCTGTTTGTAAATTCTGTGTTTGTTGGTCCACACAGATTCAGTTTGTCAATTCGTGTTTGTGTGGTTCACACCGGTGCGGTTTGTCAATTCTGATTTGTGTGGTTCAGCAGGTGCGGTTTGTCATTCTAGGTTTCTGTGGCTCACACAGGTGTGGTTTCGTAATTGTGTTGTGTGGCTTACACACGTGCGGTGTCAATCTGTGTTTGTGTGGTTTACACAGGTGCGGTTGTCAATTCTAGGTTTGTGTGGTTCACACAGCTGGATTGGTTGTCAATTATGTGTGTGAGCGCGGTTAGTACACGGGGGGGGGTTTATCAATTATGGTTTTTGTGTGGTTTTACAAGTGATTTTGATCAATTTCTGTGTTTTGTGTGGCACCCACCAGGGGACATGTCAATATTGTTGGACCACTGAAGATGGTTGGGCATGTTATTGACATTGATGTAGTAGGAGCGGGAATTGTTTTAGGAATAAAATAATGTAAAGAGAAAACAACATATACATACATCTCATAATTCACCAGTAAAAACCTGTAAACTAAGCTGAACTCTTAATATCTCTAGGAAACAATAGGATGTGTATTTTTTTTAATGGAGTGGTAACAATATATGATGAAGATTTTTATTTGACTTAATCTTTCCGTATGTGTGTTACCTGTATAAGACACGTATTACGCGATAGTATTAAACGACCGGTATGTAAAACGAGTACCCATTGTCAGCTAAAAAATCCTAACTAAAAGTTGTTGACTCGAGTTATAAACGAGGGTAGAAACTTGGCATAAGATGTTGGACAACTACAACGGTCCCAGCTAATAAAGCATGCTAGAGTTGTAGTTCCAAACACTCTGAATGGCCAAAGTGGAGGGTGCAATTCAAGATGTTGGAAAACTACAACTCCCAGCATGCTTTATTGCGGGAGTTGTAGTTTCCCAAACACTTGAATTCCAGCGTGAGGGTGGCATTCAAGATGTTAGGGAACTACAAATCCCAGCATGCTTATAGCATGGGAGTTGGTGAGTTCAACACATCTGGAATGCCCACCCTCACTTGGCATCAAGATGTTTGAAAACTACAACGCCACAGCTAATAAAGCATGCTGGGAAGTTGTAGTCCCAAAACATCTTGAATGCCACGCCTCACCCTCCCCCTCCCCACCCAGTTCCAGTTACCTGTGGGCTCTCTCGCCCTGTGGGCTCTTCTCATCCAAGCAAGGGCCAGCATTTGAAGAATCTGTGAGCGCCAGCATTGAAGAAGGATTGAAGGTCTCCTCTGCCATTCGGGCAGCCTGCACGATTTTTTCTGCACTGGCGCGGCATGGCTGACGTCAGCAGCCCGGCGCCAAGCCCGGCGCCAAGCCCCGGCGCCGGGCAGTGACGTCAAGCCGGCGCGCCAGGCAGAGAAAGATAGGCGGCGGTCGCTGCGGAACTGCGAGAGACTTCAATGTCTAAGCTGGCCCAAGGATCTTCAATTTGTGGCCCTTCCTCTGGATGAGAAGAGCCCACACAGGGAGAAGGAGCCCACCACAGGTACTGAAACTGGGTGGGAGGGGCGGGAGGGTGAGGGTGGCATTCAGATGTTTGGGAACTACAACTCACAGATGCTGTATTAGCTGGGAGTTGTAGTTTTCAAACATCTTGAATGCCAAGGAGGGGGGCATTCAGATGTTTGGAAAAATACAACCTGCCCCAAGTATAAAAGAATGCTGGAGGGTAGTTCCCCACAAAAATCCTTGAAATGAATGCCACCCTCATTGGAATTAAGACGGTTGGGAAACTACAACTCCCAGCGAATAATAAAGCATGCTGGGAGTTGTAGTTATTCCCAAAACATCTTGAAGCCACGCGACTCCTCACTTGGCAGCAAGATGTTTGAGAAACTACAACTCAGCATGTGTATTAGCGGGGAGTTGTAGTTTCCAAAATCTTGAATTGACAAGTTTCTACCCTCGGTTTATAGTCGAGTCAACAACTTATTAGGATTTTTAGTGACGATTGGGTACCTCGCATCACAGAAGGTCGGTTTATACTCGCGATCATACAGGTGACTTTACAGGTAACAGCACATTAACAGGAAAGATTTAAAGTCAAATAAAAATCTCATCATATTATTGGTACCACTCATTTAAAAAAATACACCATCCATGGTGACCACAGAGATATTAATGAAGTTCAGCTTAGTTTACAGGTTTACGGCGTGAATTATGAGCATGATGTAATTATGTGTGTTTTATCTTAATTATTTTATTCCGTAAGAAACCAATCCCTCTCCTACTAATCAATGGCAATAATCATGGCCCAACCCACACTTCGTGGGGTGCCCAAAATAGCTGGACATGTCTACTGTGTGACCACACCAACACAGAATTGATCAAAATCACTGTGTAAAAACCACACAAAACAGAATTGACAAACCAGCCCCCGTGAAAACCCAACTCAACACACAGAATGACAACCAAAGCGTGTGAACCAACACAACCTAGAATTGACAAACCGCACCCTGTGTAAACCCACAAAAACAGAATTGACGAACCCGCACGGTGTAAGCCACACAAACCAAAAATTGACAAACCACACCTGTGTGAGCACGAAACCTAGAATTGAAAAACCGCACCTATGCCATGATACCACACAAATACAAAATCTGACAAACCGCACCTGGAGATAGTGCCCACAAACACCGAATTGACAAACTCGGATGAATCTGTGTGGACCAAACACAAACACAAGAGATTGTACAAACAGACCTATGTGAACACACAAAAAACAGAATTGCGACCAAATGGCACCTGTGTCGAACAAACAAACACCAGAATTGACAAAACGCAAGCTGCGTGAACCACACAAAACCAACACTTGAATTGACAAACCGCAACTGCATGACCACACCAACACCGAATGACAAAACCGCACTGTGTAAACCACACAAAACCTAGAATTGTCCAAACGATCCGTGTGAAACATACAAACCAGAATTGGACAAACTGGACTCTGAGTAACCCCACAAAACTAGAAATTGAAAAAGGTACCTGTGTGAACCACACAAAACCCAGAATTTGACAAATCACACCTGTGTGAACCACACAAAACCAGAATGATAAAACTTACCAGCTTGAACCACAACAAACCCAGAATTGGACACAGACGTTGTACCAGTGTGAACACAAAAACCCAGACATTTACAAACCGACCTGTGTGAACCACACAAACCTAGGAATTGACTGAAACACGGTTAGCCAGTGTGAACCCACAAACCCAGAATTGGACAAACCGCAGCTGTGTGAACCACACCAAAACCCAGGACTGACTAACTGCATCTGTGGAAACACAACAAACCCGAACTTGACAAAACGCACTTTGGGAAACCACACAAACCAGGAATCTAACAAAATGCCCCTGTGTGAAACCAACACAAACTTAGAATGTAAACCTGTATCGTGTTGAACCAACAGACAAACAACCAGAAATTGACAAAGGTATCAGTGTGAGCAACCCCAAACCCCAGCAATTGACAAACGAACCTCTGTAAAACAACACAAACCCGGAAAGCGAGAATTGACAAAAACCGCACCCGTTGTGAACACACAAACACCAGAATTGACAAAAAACCGCACCGGGTAAACACACAAACACAGAATGGACAACCGGAAGTAGTGAAGCCACCAAACACGAATTGTTAACCAACACCTGTGTGAAACACAGAAACCTAGAATGTGACAACCGCACCTGCATGAACCACAAATAACAGAATTTGGAAAACCGCACCTGTGTGACCCACACAAAACACAGGATGGAAAAACTGAATCTGTGTGGACCAAAAAAACCAGAATTTACAAAACAGCACCTAGTGAGAACCAAACACAGACAGTGACAAACGGCACCTGTGGTGAACCACACAACAACAGAAATTGACAAACGCAACTGCGTGAACACACCTCACCGAATTGGACAAAACCGCATCTGTGTAAACCACACCAAAACCTAGAATTGTCCAAACCGCATCTGTGTGAACATACCAAACGCCAGAATTGACAAACGGATCTGTGTAAACACCACACATCCTAGAATTGATTAAAACTGTACCTGTGTGACCACACAAACCGCAGCATTGACGAGATATCCACCTGTGTTGAACCACACAAACCCAGGAATGAGAAATGTACCAGTGTGAAACACACAACAACCCAGAAGTGATAACTGTACCATTGTGAACCACACAACCAGAAGTGCAAAACTTACAGTTGTGAACCACCACGAACCCAGAATTTACAAAATGTACCTGTGTGAACCACACAAAACGTAGAATTATAAACTGTCACGCAGTTGTGAACCACACAAACCGAGATTGACAAACCGCCCCAGCTGTGGACCCAACACAAAAAACCCAGAATTGACTACTGCATCTGAGTGAACCACCACGCAAACCCAGAATGACAAACCGACACCGTGTTCTGAACCACACAAACCCAGAATTAACAAACTGCACCTGTTGTGAACACACCAAAAACATAGAATTGATAAACTGTACAGTGGAACCACACAAACCTAGAATTGATTAAACGGTACCAGTGTGAACAACAAACCCAGAATGACAAACCGCCACCTGTGTGAAACCACACAAACCCAGACTGCCCCCCCCCCCCCAACACCGCACCTGTGTGAACCCACACAAACCCCAGAATTGACCCAAACCACCCAGTGTGAACAACACAAACCTGGAATTGCTTAAACTGCCTACATGGTGAAACCACACAAACCCAGAACTTGACAACCGAACCTGTGTGAACCACCAAACCCAGAATGACAACCGCACCTGGTGAATCACACAAACCTAGAATTGAAAACGTCCCAGTGTGAACCAACAAACCCAGAATCTGATAAAACGGACCAGTGTGAAACCACACAAACCCAGGAATTGACAAAACTGTTATAGGGTGAGCTACACAACCCAGAATTTCAAAACCCGACACCTGTGTGACACACAAACCAGGAATTGAAACCGCACCTGGTCTGGGAACACCACACAAACACCCAGAATTTGACAACCACCCCAGGTGTGAACCACACAAACCTAGAATGACAACACCGCCACCTGGGGAACCACACAAACCCAGAATTGACAAACCGCACCTGTTGAACCACAAAACCCCTAGAATTGACAAACAACGCACTTGTGTGAACCACACAACACACTAGAATTGTACACTGTACAGTGTGAACACACAAACCTAGGAATGAAAACTGTATTCAGTGTGAGTACAACAACACCCAGAATTGTCAAAACTGTATCAGTGTGAACCACACAACAGAATGACAAAACTGTATCAGTGTGAACCCACACAAACCCAGGAATTGGACAAACTGTATCAGGGGTGAGCTTACACAAAACCCAGACTTGAGCAAACCGAAACCTGGGTGAATTCAACAAACCCAGAATTGTACAAACCGCACACTGAGGAATCACACAAACTAAAAATTGATTAAAACTGTACCAGGTGAACCACACAACCCAGAATTGACAACTGTATCAGTGTGAGATCACAAAAAACCAGATGGACAAACGGGCACCTGTGTAAACCAGCACAAACACAGAAATTGAACAAACCGCAACTGCGTGAACCACACCAAAACCCGAATTGACCAAAACCGCAGCTGTGTGAAACCACACAAAAACCAGAATGACAAACTGGATCTGTGTAACACACAAACCAGAAGGATGAGAAACGAGCGGTCGGGAACCACACCAAACCCAGAATTGTACAAACCGCCAGCTGCTGTGAACCACAAAAAACAGAATTATGCTAAAACTGTAACAGGGTGAACACAACACAAACCAGAATTGACACAACTGCCACCTGTGTGAACCACACAAACCCGGAATTGACAAAACTGCACCTGTAGACGTGAACCCACAAACCCAGAATTGACAAACCGCCACCTGGGCCTGTGAACACGACACCAAACCCCCGAATTGACCAAACCACCCCGTGTGACACACACCAAACCTCGAATTGATAAAACCTGTTACCAGTAGGAACCACAAAACCCAGAATTGACAAACCGCACCTGTGTGAACCACACAAACCAGAATTGACAACACTGTTACCAGGTGTGAGCTACACAAACCCAGAATTGACAAAACCGCCCCTGTGTGAACAAACAAAACCCAGAATTGCAAATCGCACCTGTGTGAACCAACACACCCAGAATTGACAAACCTGACCGTGTGAACCCACACAACCCAGAAGACTGACAAACTGCACCTGTGTGAACCACACAAACCCAGAATTGACAAACCGCACCTGTGTGAACCACACAAACCCCAGAATTGACAAACCACCCCAGTGTGAACAACACAAACCTAGAATTGATAAACTGTACCAGTGTGAACCACACAAACCCAGAATTGACAAACCGCACCTGTGTGAACCACACAAACCCAGAATTGACAAACTGTACCAGTGTGAGCTACACAAACCCAGAATTGACAAACCGCACCTGTGTGAACCACACAAACCCAGAATTGACAAATCGCACCTGTGTGAACCACACAAACCCAGAATTGACAAACTGCACCTGTGTGAACCACACAAACCCAGAATTGACAAACCAGGTGCAGTTTATCAATTCTGTGTATGGGTGGTTCACACAGGTGTGGTTTTTCAATTCTGGGTTTGTGTGGTTCACACAGGTGCGGTTTGTCAATTCTGGGTTTGTGTGGTTCACACAGGTGCAGTTTGTCAATTCTGGGTTTGTGTGGTTCACACAGGTGCAGTTTGTCAATTCTGGGTTTGTGTGGTTCACACAGGTGCGGTTTGTCAATTCTGGGTTTGTGTGGTTCACACAGGTGAGGTTTGTCAATTCTGGGTTTGTGTGGTTCACACTGGTACAGTTTATCAATTCTGTGTATGGGTGGTTCACACAGGTGTGGTTTGTCAATTCTGGGTTTGTGTGGTTCACACAGGTGCGGTTTGTCAATTCTGGGTTTGTGTGGTTCCCACAGCTGCGGTTTCTCAATTCTGGGTTTGTGTGGTTTACACCGATCCAGTTTGTCAATTCTGGGTTTGTGTGGTTCACACAGATGCGGTTTGTCAATTCGGTGTTGGTGTGATTCACGCAGTTGCAGTTTGTCAATTCTGTGTTTGTGTGGTTCACACAGGTGCCGTTTGTCAGTTTGTCAATTCTGGGTTTGTGTGGTTCACACAGGTGCAGTTTGTCAATTCTGGGTTTGTGTGGTTCACACTGGTACAGTTTATCAATTCTTGGTTTGTGTGGTTCACACAGCTGCGGTTTGTAAATTCTGGGTTTGTGTGGTTCCCACAGCTGCGGTTTCTCAATTCTGGGTTTGTGTGGTTTACACAGATCCAGTTTGTCAATTCTGGGTTTGTGTGGTTCACACAGATGCGGTTTGTCAATTCGGTGTTGGTGTGGTTCACGCAGTTGCGGTTTGTCAATTCTGTGTTTGTGTGGTTCACACAGGTGCCGTTTGTCCATTCTGTGTTTGTGTAGCTCACACTGATACAGTTTGTCAATTCTGGGTTTGTGTGGTTCACACTGGTACAATTTATCAATTTTAGGTTTGTGTGATTCACTCAGGTGCGGTTTGTCAATTCTGGGTTTGTGTGATTCACACAGGTTCGGTTTGTCAATTCTGGGTTTGTGTAGCTCACACTGATACAGTTTGTCAATTCTGGGTTTGTGTTTTATCAATTTTAGGTTTGTGTGATTCACTCAGGTGCGGTTTGTCAATTCTGGGTTTGTGTGGTTTACACAGGTTCGGTTTGTCAATTCTGGATTTGTGTAGCTCACACTGATACAGTTTTTCAATTCTGGGTTTGTGTGTTTCACACTGGTACAGTTTATCAATTCTAGGTTTGTGTGGTTCACACAGGTGCGGTTTGTCAATTCTGGGTTTTTGTGGTTCACACAGGTGCGGTTTGTCAATTCTGGGTTTGTGTGGTTCACACAGGTGCGGTTTGTGAATTCTGGGTTTGTGTAGCTCACACTAGTACAGTTTGTCAATTCTGGGTTTGTGTGGTTCACACTGGTACAGTTTATCAATTTTAGGTCTGTGTGAATCACACAAACCCAGAATTGACAAACCGCACCTGAGTGAATCACACAAACCTAAAATTGATAAACTGTACCAGTGTGAACCACACAACCCCAGAATTGACACACTTTACCAGTGTGAGCTACACAAACCCAGAATTGACAAACCGTTCACCACAGCGCGGTTTGTCAATATTCCTGGGTTTGTGTTCACATACTGTACAGTTTATCAATTCTATGTTTGTGTGTTGTTCACAACAGTTCAGTTTGTAAATTCTGGTTTTGTGTGGTTCACCTGTACCGTTTGTCATTTCTGGTTTGTGTGGTTCACACATGGTACAGTTTATCAATTCTGGTTTTGTGGTTCACACTGGTGACGTTTATCAATTCGGGTTTTGTGTGGTTCACACAGGGTAGGTTGTCAATTCCCCATAGCTCCTATCAGCACTTCCCCAACCTTGTCCTTAATGGACACAAAGATTCTAAAGTAGAAAAACAAACTAGACTAGATGTTCCAATTACAAAGTCTCCCTCGACCGACTACGCCTGAGACAGCAAAAATTAAGATTGTCCATCATGCAAAACTGAGCGACGAATCCGTAGCGATTATGATAAAATCATCGTCCAGTCCAAGAAAAAAAAAAAAAAGAAGGCTTACAACAGAAAGTTATCCAATTAGAAATAGAACTGAAAAGGCAAGAAGATACCCTCAAGCTGATCAGACAGGTAGAGCTGTACTACAGGAAATTTTTGTAATTCTCTGTAATTTTATAGATAGGGAGATTCAATAAAATAGTTTAGAAAAGTGCTATTTTGCCCACACAATCACAATCCTATTTAACATTTGAAAGCTAACATCTGGTTGGTTGGTGCAAAATTAGCACCATTTTAACGATAAGAACTTTTATTTGATCTCCCTGAGACACTATGTGCAAAAAAAACTTTCCAGATATGAAGAAAATAGTCCTGGTGTCATTAAGTATTTACAGGCAACGCTTCACTTTGCCTCAGGGCGTAGTACCACACGGGTGAGGTATTCCCGCACAAAATATGGGGAGAAAAATTTGTCAAATCATACCAGAAAACTTTATTGGACATGACAGTAAAAATTCAGTTGATTCATGTGTCTCCAATGGGCTGCTATGAACGGTTGCAACAAAATATCTTTGGCATCTCATTTTTTACACCGATTTGTACAAAGGGCAGGATTGTTGCAAATTTACTAACCATGCTGCTATTGTCCAGAATGCGCCGCATTTGTGGGAAAATCAATTGGTTTTTTTTTTGGTCAGTGACATAAGATATGACACAACATAATATTGACTGGGTCATTGGTCAAGTGAAATATTGGCCTTGTGTACCTGGCCTTAATTCAGAAGTAGCTGAAGGGCACATAGTCGCTTGCAGGATTTTTATTAAGAATTGTTATTTTTTATATTTGGCAAATTCCAGCATTCTGTATGTTATTAGACCGTACACATGCTTTGAACATATGTCTGACAGGAACTTCAAACGGACAGTTCTGCTGATTTTGGGACCCAGGAGGTTAAATCCCAGGTACAGTCAGTTGGGTGATACAGAAAAACTGGACGAGAAAAATAAAGAGAAGCAGGAGAAAATTGTAGGTAACAAGTTTAAATGACATATGGAAACTAATGTTCAGACTTACAAGCTGCAGTAAAGTGAGCATGTAATCTTATGCATATCATATGAGGAACAATAAGGAGTCACACCTTAAACCAATGTATCCCTACCAAAAGTCCAAAATGAATGATTAAAATTACCGTATATACTCGAGTATAAGCCGAGGTTTTTAGGTTTAAAAATTAACCTAAAAACTGGACTCGGCTTATACTCGAGTCAAGAAGAAACTTACCTTGAATCCAGAGGCAAGCCGCGAGTCGGCCGCGCAGTTGCCCAGTAGTTCCTCGCCGGTTGCGCGATGACGTCATCACGCACGCTGGCGGACAATGACGTCATCGCGCAGCCGACGAAGCTGTAATGGGAACTGCCGGCCGGACTCAGCGGATGCCTCTGGATTGCAGAGGAGAGGAGACTGAGGAGACCAGGTACAGGTAAGTGAGCTGGGGGGGAGCTGGGGGAGGGCTGGGGGTACTGGGGGGAGGGCTGGAGGGACAGTATGCCATGCAGACACCCACATTTCTTGTTCTATAGGTGGTTGGAAACTACAACTCCCAGCAACCAAGCATGCTGGGGAGTTGTAGTTCCAAACATCTACAGTGGAAAGGTATTAGGGTGGGGGACAGTATGCATACCAGTAACCCCAATACCTTTCTATATAGGTGGTTGGAAATTACAACTCCCAGCAACCAAGCATCGATGGGAGTTGTAGTTTCAAACATCTACGTGGAAAGGTATTAGGGTTACTGCATTACCCTCGGCTTATACTCGGGTCAATCATCTTTTCTATTTTTGAGGCACAAAATGGTTGCTCGGATTATACTCGAGTCGGCTATACTCGGAGTATATACGGGTATATTATCGCTTGTCTTATTATGTAGTTCCTAAAGTAATGTTAGGATTGGGCCATATTTAAGCTCTGCATTGCCTGTTTGGGCTGCATAAACCACAGTCAAGAGATGCTCAAACACTATTATCCTTGAAATACCCAAGGTTACCTACATAGTTGAAAGGTCTTTTAGATCAGTGTGTCCCTGGGTCAGTTGGGGGTATGGTAATATTGTTTAAAATTAAAAGTGTATTAATGTATAATTTTATTTATAAAGTGCCACTTGGGTACACAGCATTGTACATTATTGCACATCGCGCCTAGCCAATCACAGGCGCGGATGCGGTGAGCCCTCTGCTGTCTTCCATGCACGGAAAAGGCCACGGAAGACAGGGCAGAACCGCGAGGGAACGAAGGCTGGTAAGTAACATTGGGGAGGTCGTTTGAAAGCTATAAAACTGCGAGGTTGAGGGTTTTAGCTATTTCCTGCAGGATACCAAATTTTAGTTTGAGGGGGTGGACATGCCCTTTAGGGTGGAATGAATTTGGACAGGATTTAGTCTGCCTTTTTCTGTAGACTTTTTATATCCATTGTATATAGAGCTACATGGGCTTAAGTTCTAAGTGGAGTGCCTCGGTTCACTTCTTTTTAATTGTTTATAAGGACTTAAAAGGGAGCATTGAGAGCAAGGTCTTGTCTTTGCGGATCACACTAAACTATGCAGATCTTGGAAAACTTCCAAATGAGGTACAATTGCTGCAAGCGACCTAGATACAACAGAAAGGAAAAAGATTTGGGGGTTCTGTAAATAACGGACTTAGGCTGGGTAAACATGGAGTTCGGCCAGGGACAAATGTCTGTCGGTCGCGCATTTCGGGATCGGGATTTTCTGATACATCCGATCCGGGCGAAACGGAAAATCAAAGCTTGGTTTGTGGATGGCCGCCCCACAACCAGGAGGATATTTTCGGCCGAACAACCGAAATGCCATTCGGTCGGCTGAAAATATCTTCGGTCGGTGTACCCAGCCTAGCTGTAGCAAACAATGCCAGACATCACGACTAGAGCTAGCCACGATATTGGTCTAGTATATAGAGGGGATAGATTCAAGAGAAAAAAATACACAAGGCACTGGTGAGGGCCTCGTTTGGAATATTGGTGCAGTTTTGGAATTCCACATACAAAAGGGAAACTCTTGGGAAAAAAAGCAGCTCAGAGAAGGCAACTAAAATAATAAAGAGAATGGAGGGGGCGTGGACTATGAGGCAGATTAGGACAGTTAGGGCTGTTTACATGATAAACAGGCCCTAACATTGATATGATCACCTTTAACAGATATTAATGGGCACATACAAGACTCTGGTGCATTGTTTACTAAGCGACCATATCAGAGGACACGTGGATATCCTATAAGATGGGAAGGAAAAGAACTGCTCTGTTCATGTTAGGAAAGGTTTCTTACAGTGAGATGTGGTAATGGCAAGTTAATTGACCAGCTTTAACGTGGGCTAGATAAGTTTCTGAAACTAAACATATGAGAGAATTATGGTATTAATACATATACTGGCACAGTTCTGGTGATCCGGGATACTTTCCGATTGCCATTTGGAGTCCAGAAGAGAGAATCCCCCCCTCCTTTTTAGCTGTTTTTTTTTTTGCCTTCCCTGGATCAACTCTTAGGTGAAAAGGTTGACTTGATAGAAATGTCTTATTCAACCTCAATTACTATGTTACTAGTAGCCCGCATTGCTCTCCTCGTGCTGAGACATTGCGAGTGGGCCCTAAAGAGCAACTGAGGAGGTGATTCCTTCGCATGTTCTCCGATGGACCAATCAAGCGCTCTACAAATTACCACTCAATTCAAAGTCTATTAGTGCAAGCTTAAAAGGGAACACTGTACTGAAAATATGACCTGTGCCTCATCTTAATCTATATCATGAAGTAACATGTAAGTAGCACTACTCTTGATTTGCGTGTGCTCGCATGCATTGGAATCCAGCACTACATTTTTTTAAGGAGAGTATCCCCACCTCCCTCTTTTAACCACTCCCACTCTCATCCACTCCTGACTTTTTCCCAACAAACCAACTGTCAAGCCCTGCACACAGCAATACGCATGTCAACTGTTAAAAACTCTGTCACCATTCCAGCTACAGTAAAACATACTCACAGCAAGAATGTTTATGAGAGCAAGGAACTTGATGACAGCTGAAAATAAGAAGTTTAGATTGAATATCTAAAGAAATAGGGGGGCAGATCAACAAAAAAATGATACAGTGGTTGGTTGGAGAAATATTATAGTTTCGGTTATGGTCAATTTAAAATAACCCTATTTTCAATATAGATGCACTTAAAAATCAGAACCCTCCTAGCTTCAGATAAACACATCACTTTCCCAAAAAAGAGAGATATTGCAGTAGAAGAAACCAGGGGATTATACAAATCTGCAAATATCGCGCATTTCAGTTGCGAAACATAATCCTTAAAGTATCTGTCATTTGTTATTTATTAATTTGTTCTCCTTATAACTAGAACTAATAACAAAACTCAATCTTGTGCTGTGGGGTTATTATAGGAATTCTGCAACAAGAAATTGAAGATTAAATCCCCAACTGAATTAAACGCGAGATGGTGAACGAGAACAGGTACGGTTGTTTAAAAACCAAGCATAGCAAGTGGCTTCTGATGTACTGAGGTTTAAGGTCTCAGCTGGGAAAGCAAGAGGAAACATGAAAAAGCTTAAATGTCTCAAATCTGGAGAATGAGAAGGTAAATGGAACACAGGAACAAATTTCAGAAAAACAACAAGGGCATGTTCACCCTTTGTGACCATTTTCAAGACATTCCTAAACTTGCCTAGACACCATAATCTCCATTCACCGTACTACTTGCAGATATAGAAGCTTGTAATGAGCTTGCAAAGCCAGCAGAGGATACGGCCGCTTCAGCAGTGTGGGACATATTGTATAGGTAAGCTAGGAACATCTGGGTAAAGGGTAAGATTGTGGTTTCCAGGTTAGGTGGATCCTCTGCTTATATCCAAATTTTAGATATGGGGGCGGACATGCCCTTGAAAATTATTACTACTAATAAAAGGGTCCATTACTTTTACACTTATATGAGTTATATCAGATGCTAAGTACTCTGCATTGTATTGTTCTTTAGGTTTTTATGGGCTTAGTCTGGGTACACATGGGCAGATTTTAGGTCCGATCTGGACGTGTTGATAAAACATGGCCAATCGTGCGTGTGACGTCACAGGTGTGCGCTGTAACTTCAGCGCATGCACAGACTCGCGCGCGTGTGACGTTACTTCACCGTGCTGGTGACATCACGGGCATGGTGAGGGGAGGTCAACGGGCCGCGCTTTCTTCAAACACAGCAAAATAGGAGAGAAGGAAATGTTGGGGGGGCGGAGCTTAAGAGACCGGTAACTATAAACCCAAGATGTGTCAGAACTTCAGCATGGTCACAGGCAGGCTCAGGGGGGGCCTAGGGAAAAAAGGAACACATACTTAAAGCTGCAGCTTCCAAATGCCAAGTCAGTTGTTTTAGGGTGTACCATTCCTTTAAGAAATGCAAAATTCATCGATTAATCTGAAAAATATCAATGAAAGGTCAAGGCCCCTTGATTGTCTTCCCAACAGCTTATAAAGCAGGTAGCTCTAGTACTAATATGACACAGCTATGGTGTTTGTGGGTAAAAATGTACAATGATTTTTTTTTTTTACAGGAAAAAATATTCGTATACAGTTGGAGAATGTGCCCAAGCCGAACTGGAGAAAATTGGAAGAAAAGGAGAACATCACAATCAGCTGAGTGCGGAAGGAAAAGGTGTGTTGCCATTTATTCAATTTTAGGTTGTGTGGTTCACACAGGTGCGGGTTGTTCACGGGTTTGTGTGGTTCACACAGGTGCGGTTTATCAATCTGGGTTGTTTGGTGGTTCAACACAGGTGCGGTTTGTCCATATCTCCCGTGTGTTTGTGTGGTCACAACTGGTACAGGTATCAATTTTGGGTTTGTGTGGTCACACAGGTGCAGTTGTCAATTCTAGGTTTGTGTGGTTCACCATGTACAGTTTATCAATTCTGGTGTTGGGGTTCACAAAGGTGCAGTTTGTAATCTAGGTTTGTGTGGTTCACACTGGTACCGTTTATCAATTCTGGGTTTGTGTGGTTCACACAGGTGCGGTTTGTCAATCTGGGTTTGTGGGTTCACACTGGTACAGGTTATCAATCTGGGGTTGTGTGGTTCACCACAGGTGCGGTTTGTCAATTCTGGGTTTGTGGTTCACACTGGTACAGTTATCAATTTGGGTTGGCTGGGTCACACAGGTCGCAGTTGTCAATTCTAGGTTTGTGTGGTTCACACTGGTACAGTTTATCAATTCTGGGTTGTGTGTTCACACTGGTGCGGTTTGTCCAATTCGGGTTTGTGTGGTTCACACAGGTGCAGTTTGTCATCTGGGGTTTTTGTGGTTCACACAGGTGAGGTTTGTCAATTCTGGGTGTGTGTCTCATACAGGTGCAGTTTGTCAATTCTGGTTGTGTGGTTCACACTGGTACAGTTATCAATTCTGTGTATGGGTGGGTTCACAAAGGTGTGGTTTTCAATTCTGGGTTTGTGTGGTTCACACAGGTGCGGTTTGTCAATTTGGGTTTGTGTGGTTCACACAGGTGCGGTTTGTCAATTCTGGGTTTGTGTGGTTTCCACTGGTACAGTTTACAATTCTAGGTTTGTGTGGTTCACACAGGTGCGGTTTGTCAATTCCTGGGTTTGTGTGGTTCACACAGGGTGCAGTTGTCAAATTCTGGGTTTGTGTGGTTCACACAGGTGCAGTTTGTCAATTCTGGGTTTGTGTGGTTCACACAGGTGCGATCTGTCAATTCTGGGTTGTGTGGTTCACACAGGTGCGGTTGTGTCAATTCGGGTTTGTGTAGCTCACACTGGTACAGTTTGTCAATTCGGGGTTTGTGGGTTCACACAGGTGCGTTTGTCAATTCTGGGGTTGGTGGTTCACAACTGGTACATTTATCAATTCTAGGTTTGTGTTGTTCACACTGGGGTGGTTTGTCAATTCTGGGGTTTGTGTGGTTCACAACAGGTGCGGTTGTCAATTCTGGTTTGTGTGGTTCACACAGGTGCAGTTTGTCAATTCTGGGTTTGTGTGGTCACACGGTGCAGTTTGTCAATCTGGGTTTGTGTGGTTCACACTGGTACAGTTTATCAATTCGTGGTTTTGTGGTTCACACAGCTGCGGTTTGTAAATTTGGGTTTGGTGGTTCCCCACAGCTGCGGTTTCTAATTCGGTTTGTGTGGTTTACACAGATCCAGGGTTGTCAATTCTGGGTTGTTGTTGTTCACACAAGATGCGGTTTGTCAATTCGGTGTGGTGTGGTTCACGCAGTTGCGGTTTGTCAATTCTGGTTTGTGTGGTTTACACAGGGTGCCGTTTGTCCATTCTGTGTTTGTGTAGCGTCACACTGATACAGTTGTCATAACTGGGTTGTGTGGTTCACACTGGTACGTTATCAATTTTAGGTTTGTGTGATTCACTCAGGTGCGGTTTGTCAATTCGGGTTGTGTGATTCACACAGGTTCGCGTTTGTCAATCTGGGTTTGTGTAGCTCACACTGATACAGTTTGTCAATTCTGGGTTTGTGTGGTTCACACTGATACAGTTTGTCAATTCTGGGTTTGTGTGGTTCACACTGATACAGTTTGACAATTCTGGGTTTGTGTAGCTCACACTGATACAGTTTGTCAATTCTAGGTTTGTGTGGTTCACACTGGTACAGTGTATCAATTCTAGGTTTGTGTGGTTCACACAAGTGCGGTTTGTCAATTCTGGGTTTTTGTGGTTCACACAGGTGCGGCTTTGTCAATTCTGGGTTGGTGGTTCACACAGGTGCGGTTTGTCAATTCTAGTTTGTGTGGTTCACACTGGGGTGGTTTGTCAATTCTGGGGTTTGTGTGGTTCACACAGGTGCGGTTTGTCAATTCTGGGTTGTGTGTTCACCAAGGTGCGGTTTGTGAATTCTGGGTTGTGTAGCTCACACTAGTACAGTTGTCAATTCTGGGTTTGTGTGTCACACTGGTACAGTTTATCAATTCTGGGTTGTGTGGTTCCACTGGTACAGTTTATCAATTCTAGGTTTGTGTGATTCACACAGGTGCGTTTGTCAATTCTGGGTTGTGGGTTCACACAGGTGCGGTTTGTCAATCTGGGTTTTGGGTGGTTAACACTGGTACAGTTTATCAAATCTAGGTTTGTGTTGTTCACCACTGGTGGTGGATTGTTCAATTCTGGGGTTGTGTGGTTCACACAGGTGCGGTTTGTCATCTGGGTTTGTGGGTTCACATCAGGGGAGGTTGTCAATTCTGGGTTTGTGTGGTCACAATGGTACAGTTTATCAATTCTAAGGTTTGTGGGTTCACACTGGTCACAGTTTATCAATTCTAGGTTTGTGTGGTTCACACAGGTGCAGTTTGTTAATTCTGGGTTTGTTGGTTCACACAGGGTGCGGTTTGTTCAATTCTGGGTGTGTGTGGTTCACTCAGATGCAGTTAGTCAATTCTGGGTTTGTGTGGTCACACAGCAGCGGGTGTCAATTCTGGGTTTGTGTGGTTCACACTGGTACAGTTTATCATCTAGGTTTGTGTGGTTCACACACGGTACAGGTTGTAAATTTGGGTTTGTGTGGTTCACACTGGTTACAGTTTGTCAATTCTGGGTTGGTGGTTCACAATGGTTACAGTATAATTCTGGGTTGTGTGGTCACAATGGTACAGTTTATCAATTTGGGTTTGTGTGGTTCACACAGTGGTATTTGTCAATTCGGGTTTGTGTGGTTCACACACAGGACAGTTTATCAATTCTAGGTATGTGTGGTTTACACAGATCCAGTTGTATTCTGGTTTGTATGGGTCACACAGATGGCGGTTTGACAATTCTAGGTTTGTGTGGTTCACACAGATGCGGTTTGTCAATCGTGTTAGGTGTGGTTCACGCAGTTGCGGGTTGTCAATTCTGTGTTTGTGTGGTTCACACAGGTGCCGTTTGTCAATTCTGTGTTTGGTGCTCACATAGGTGCTGTTTGTAAATCTGTGTTGTTTGTCCACACAGATTCAGTTTGGCAATTCTGTGTTTGTGTGGTTCACACAGTGCGGGTTTGTCAATTGTATTTGTGTGGTTCATGCAGGTGCGGTTTGTCAATTCTAGGTTTCTGTGTTTCACACAGTTGTGTTAACAATTCTGTGTTTGTGTGCTTACACACGTGCGGGGTCATTCTGTTGTTGTGTGGTTTACACAGTGCGGTTGGTCAATTCTGGTTTGTGTGTCACACAGGTGCGTTTGTCAATTTGGGTGTGTGTGGTTACACAGGTTCGGTTGTCAATTCTGGGTTTGTGTTGCTGATACACATGATACAGTTTGTTCAATTCGGGTTGTGTGGTTTCACATTGATACAGTTTATCAATTCTAGGTTTGTGTGGTTTCACACAGGTGCAGTTTGTAATTCTGGGTTTGTGTGGTTCACAAAGGTGCGTTTTGTCAATTCGGGTTTGTGTGGTTCACACAGATGCAGTTAGTCAATTCTGGGTTTGTGTGGTTCACACAGCTGCGGTTTGTCAATTTCGGGTTTGTGTGGTTCACACTGGTACAGTTATTCAATTCTAGGTTTGTGTGGTTCACACAGGTTCGGTTTGTAAATTGGGTTTGTGTGGTTCACACGGGTACAGTTTGTCAATTCTGGGTTTGTGTGGTTCACACTGGTACAGTTATCAATTCTGGGTTTTGGTGGTTCAACAGGTGTGATTTGTCAATTCTGGGTTGTGTGGGTTCACACAGGTACAGTTATCAATTCTAGGTGTGGTGGTTTACTCAGATCCAGTTGTCAATTCTGGGTTTGTATGGTTCCACAGATTGCGGTTTGACAATTCTAGGTTGTGTGGGTTACACAGTGCGGTTTGTCAATTCGGGTGTGGTGGGTTCATGCAGTTGCGGTTTGTCAATTCAGTGTTGGTGTGGTTCACGCAGTTGCGGTTTGTCAATTCTGTGTTTTGTGGTTCACAACAGGTGCCATTTGTCAATTCCGTGTTTGTGTGGTTCACATAGGTGCTGTTTGTAAATTCTGTGTTTGTTTGGTCCACACAGATTCAGTTTGTCAATTCTGTGTTTGTGTGGTTCCACCGGTGCGGTTTGTCAATTCTGTATTTGTGTGGTTCATGCAGGTGCGGTTTGTCAATTCTAGGTTTCTGTGGCTCACACAGGTGTGGTTTGCTAATTTGTGTTGTGTGGCTTACACACGTGCGGTCGTCAAGTCTGTGTTTGTGTGGTTTACACAGGTGCGGTTGTCAATTCTAGGTTTGTGTGGTTCACACAGCTTTGGTTTGTCAATTCTGTGTTTGAGTGGTTTACACGGGCGGGGGGTTTGTCAATTTGTTTTTGTGTGGTTTACAAGTGATTTTGATCAATTCTGTGTTTGTGTGGCTCACCAGCGAGGACATGTCAATATTTTGGCCCACTGAAGATGGGTTGGGCCATGATTATTGACATTGATTAGTAGGAAGGGAATTGTTTTAGGAATAAAAAATGTAACAGAGAAAACACACATATCATACATCATCATAATTCACCAGTAAAAACCTGTAAACTAAGCTGAACTACTTAATATCTTGGCAACAATAGGATGGTGTATTTTTTAATGGAGTGGTAACAATAATGATGAAGATTTTTATTGACTTTAATCTTTCCTGTATGTGTGTTACCTGTATAAGTACCGTATATACGCGATATAAAACGACCGAGAGTAAAACGAGGTACCCCATTTCAGCTAAAAAACCTAATAAAGTTGTGACTCGAGTATAAACGAGGGGGTAGAAACTTGGCATTCAAGATGTTGGAAACTACAACTCCCAGCTAATAAAGCATGCTGGGAGTTGTAGTTTCCAAAACATCTGAATGGCCAAGTGAGGGTGCATTCAAGATGTTGGAAACTACAACTCCCAGCATGCTTTATTAGCTGGGAGTTGTAGTTCCCAAACATCTTGAATTCCACGTGAGGGTGGCATTCAAGATGTTGGGAACTACAACTCCCAGCATGCTTATAGTGGGAGTTGTAGTTCAAACATCTTGAATGCCAACTCCCACTTGGCATTCAAGATGTTTGAAAACTACAACTCCCAGCCTAATAAAGCATGCTGGGAGTTGTAGTTCCCAAACATCTTGAATGCCACCCTCACCCTCCCCCTCCCACCCAGTCAGTACCTGTGGGCTCTTCCCTGTGGGCTCTTCTCATCCAAGCAAGGGCATGCATTGAAGAATCCGTGGGCAGCATTGAAGAGCATTGAAAGTCTCCTCTGCATTCGGCAGCCGCACGATCTTTCTTCTGCACTGGCGCGGCTGACGTCAGCGCCCGGCGCCAGCCAAGCCGGCGCCGGGCTAGTGACGTCAGGCCGGCGCGCCAGGCAGAGAAAGATAGGCGGCGGTCGCTGCGGAACTGCGAGAGACTTCAATGTCTAAGCTGGCCCAAGGATCTTCAATTTGTGGCCCTTCCTCTGGATGAGAAGAGCCCACACAGGGAGAAGGAGCCCACCACAGGTACTGAAACTGGGTGGGAGGGGCGGGAGGGTGAGGGTGGCATTCAGATGTTTGGGAACTACAACTCACAGATGCTGTATTAGCTGGGAGTTGTAGTTTTCAAACATCTTGAATGCCAAGGAGGGGGGCATTCAGATGTTTGGAAAAATACAACCTGCCCCAAGTATAAAAGAATGCTGGAGGGTAGTTCCCCACAAAAATCCTTGAAATGAATGCCACCCTCATTGGAATTAAGACGGTTGGGAAACTACAACTCCCAGCGAATAATAAAGCATGCTGGGAGTTGTAGTTATTCCCAAAACATCTTGAAGCCACGCGACTCCTCACTTGGCAGCAAGATGTTTGAGAAACTACAACTCAGCATGTGTATTAGCGGGGAGTTGTAGTTTCCAAAATCTTGAATTGACAAGTTTCTACCCTCGGTTTATAGTCGAGTCATTATCTGTAATCTATAATGGAGCTGAATCCTTACTGCATCCATCATTGCTAGTGGCACCATATTATGTTCTTCTCCCGTCACCCGACCTCCACTGATTTGCTACTTGGCTGATGAATGAGCTAATAAGAGGACACACTACCTCTGTGCCTTCAGCTGTGCAGGACAGTAGTGTCTGATTGGCACTATGGCATTACTGAAATACAGAAATATACCACAATGCACCCTGCTAATAACGTGCAGTAGAAGATTTGAGAACCACAGGTATACAAATGCATCATGAGGAACAGTCCTTATTTTAAAGTTAAAGACCATCTTTGGAGCCTAGAACAAAGTTTATTTAAAAGTTTGTGTATTTAAAAAAAAAACACTTTTTAAGGTACATTAATGCTTTCTGCTATTTAGAAAAAAAATGTTCTTCTTCAATTCGTCCTGATTTTCAGCCTGAAAAAAACTCGGTTTATAATACGATGTATATACGGTAACCAAAAACTGGTTTGAGAAGGATTAATAGAAAAACACAATTGTTTTGTGATTAAACTGGTTGGTACACACGAGGGAACTTTTTGTCCCGGACCGGCATTGTGACTAGGGAGCGCTCGGCGGTGGACAAATGACTGCGATTTGCGGGTAATTAATTGCCGTGGCCAACATTCACGTACCCATGATCGCCACATGATCTATCAAGTCCAATACTAATGCGATTTTTCGCGTCGGATGGCCAATACACAGTTGGTTTGCAATAAAAAAATATTGTATGGTGTGTACCCCCCCAACATTTAAAGGATAGTGGAAACCCAAGTCAACTTAAAAAAAAACTCTCCCAATTGTTTAAATGAACTGATATTGGCTCCTTGCGTTATGAATTTTTTAGACTTATTATCTGTAATCATAATGGGAAGCTGAATCCTTACTGATCCATCATTGTAGTGGCACATATTATGTTCTTCTCCCGTCACCGACCTCCACTGATTTGTACTGGCTGATGAAGAGTAATAAGAGGACACACTATCTGTGCCTTCAGCTGTGCAGGGACAGAGTGTCTGATTGGACTATGGCATTTACTGAAATACAGAAATATACCACATGCACCCTGCTAATACCGGCAGTAGAAAGATTTGAAGAACCACAGGTATACAAATGCATCTGAGGAACAGTCCTATTATTTTAAAGTAAGGACCATCTTTGGAGACTAGAACAAAGCTTTATTAAAAAGTTTGTGTATTTGAAAAAAAAAAAACAACCACTTTTTTAGGGTTACTTAATGTTTCTGCTATTTAGAAAAAAATGTTCTTCTTCAATTCGCTCCTCTAAGTAAAGTGCCTAATCCGGGGTGATCCCACGGGCGCAGAAATCTGGGTTTTTTTTTCGGCACGAGCCGACTGATACACGAAAAATTGGTCGGTTTTGTTGGAAAAATCACCTGTGTGTGTACCAGCCTTGGGCTACCTGGGACAGGAGAGTAGGATTGGAAAATAATAATGCATGTTACCACATCGATGGATGGACTGGATGTTCCGCTTGTATGTACTGTATCATAGAATTCCCAATCTCTACCATTTACATAAAAAGGCCACAGCGTGTACCAGTACAGTATAGTATCGTATAGTATTTGAGGTTGAACAAAAAACTTATATCCATCTAGTCCAACCTACTCAGCAATACCCCAATTCCTGTCTGACACCGTATTCAGTGAAGGGGTAAATCCATTATAAAGGGGGGAAATTCCTTCCTGACTTCCAAGGCGCAATTGGAAATACCGGATCGAATCCAATGTTATGTATCATAAACGTAACAAGCACATTCTAACTTTAAAATCATCAGCCATCTCTATGTCAATGGAAGACCATTCCATATTTTATGTTCTCACCAGTGAAAAAGCCCTTTCGAACTTGAAGACTAAATTTATTTTTTACGCAGGCTGATTTTCAGCCTGAAAAACTCGGTTTATACTCGAGTATATACGGTAACCAAAAACTGGTTTGAGAAGGATTAATTAGAAACACAATTGTTTTGTGATCTAAATGTTGGTACACACGAGGGAACTTTTTGTCCCGACCGAGCATTTGCTACTAGGGAGCGCTCGGCTGGGACAAAGACTGTCGATTGCGGGATAATAATTGCCGTGGCCAACAGTTCACGTACCCATGATCGCCCATGATCTTCAAGTCAATCACTACATGCGATTTTTCCGGGGATGGCCAATACACAGTTGGTTGCAATAAAAAATAGTTGTATGGTGTGTACCCAACTTAAAGGATAGTGAAACCCAAGTCAACTTAAAAAAAAACTCTCCCAATTGTTTTTAAAGAACTGATATGGCTCCTTGCGTTATGAATTTTTTAGACTTAACAACTTTATTAGGATTTTTAGCTGAAATTGGGTACCTCGGTTTATACTCGGGTCGGTTTATACTCGCGTATATACGGTACTTATACAGGTAACAGCACATACAGGAAAGATTAAAGTCAAATAAAAATCTTCATCATATTATTGTTACCACTCCATTAAAAAAAATACACCATCCTATTGTTGCACAGAGATATTAATGAAGTTCAGCTTAGTTTACAGGTTTTACTGGTGAATTATGAGATGATGTAATATGTGTGTTTTCTCTTTACATTATTTTATTCCTAAAAACAATTCCCTCTCCTACTAATCAATGTCAATAATCATGGCCCAACCCATCTTCAGTGGGCCAAAATATTGACATGTCCTACTGTGTGACCACACAAACACAGAATTGATCAAAATCACCTGTGTAAACCACACAAAAACAGAATTGACAAACCCCCCCGTGTAAACCACTCAAACACAGAATTGACAAACCAAAGCTGTGTGAACCACACAAACCTAGAATTGACAAACCGCACCTGTGTAAACCACACAAACACAGAATTGACGAACCGCACGTGTGTAAGCCACACAAACACAAAATTGACAAACCACACCTGTGTGAGCCACAGAAACCTAGAATTGACAAACCGCACCTGCATGAACCACACAAATACAGAATTGACAAACCGCACCTGTGTGAACCACACAAACACAGAATTGACAAACTGAATCTGTGTGGACCAAACAAACACAGAATTTACAAACAGCACCTATGTGAACCACACAAACACAGAATTGACAAATGGCACCTGTGTGAACCACACAAACACAGAATTGACAAACCGCAACTGCGTGAACCACACCAACACTGAATTGACAAACCGCAACTGCATGAACCACACCAACACCGAATTGACAAACCGCATCTGTGTAAACCACACAAACCTAGAATTGTCAAACCGCATCTGTGTGAACCATACAAACCCAGAATTGACAAACTGGATCTGAGTAAACCACACAAACCTAGAATTGATAAACTGTACCTGTGTGAACCACACAAACCCAGAATTGACAAATCACACCTGTGTGAACCACACAAACCCAGAATTGATAAACTGTACCAGTGTGAACCACACAAACCCAGAATTGACAAACTGTACCAGTGTGAACCACACAAACCCAGAATTTACAAACCGCACCTGTGTGAACCACACAAACCTAGAATTGATAAACTGTACCAGTGTGAACCACACAAACCCAGAATTGACAAACCGCAGCTGTGTGAACCACACAAACCCAGAATTGACTAACTGCATCTGTGTGAACCACACAAACCCAGAATTGACAAAACGCACCTTTGTGAACCACACAAACCCAGAATTAACAAACTGCACCTGTGTGAACCACACAAACCTAGAATTGATAAACTGTATCAGTGTGAACCACACAAACCCAGAATTGACAAACTGTATCAGTGTGAGCAACACAAACCCAGAATTGACAAACCGAACCTGTGTAAACCACACAAACCCAGAATTGACAAACCGCACCTGTGTGAAACACACAAACACAGAATTGACAAACCGCACCTGTGTAAACCACACAAACACAGAATTGACAAACCGCACGTGTGTAAGCCACACAAACACAGAATTGTTAAACCACACCTGTGTGAAACACAGAAACCTAGAATTGACAAACCGCACCTGCATGAACCACACAAATACAGAATTGACAAACCGCACCTGTGTGAACCACACAAACACAGAATTGACAAACTGAATCTGTGTGGACCAAACAAACACAGAATTTACAAACAGCACCTATGTGAAGCACACAAACACAGAATTGACAAACGGCACCTGTGTGAACCACACAAACACAGAATTGACAAACCGCAACTGCGTGAACCACACCTACACCGAATTGACAAACCGCATCTGTGTGAACCACACAAACCTAGAATTGTCAAACCGCATCTGTGTGAACCATACAAACCCAGAATTGACAAACTGGATCTGTGTAAACCACACATACCTAGAATTGATAAACTGTACCTGTGTGAACCACACAAACCCAGAATAAGGGAAGCCTGTGTGTCTCTTACATGCTCTACTGGTAAATAAAATACACCAGAGAGTTTATTGTGTGGCCCATTAATGTATTTATATATATTTTATACCAGTGTCATGAAATGTTTGTTTTGTGGGGATAACTTTTTACCTGGTGTAATAGAAAAATGACAGTCAAATTCATTATTTTATGTTGGTAGATTTTATTTACATAAATATAATTTAACATTCAAGCATTCATTTAATTTTTCCACTGTAATAAGTCCAACCTTCTCAGCAATACCAACATTTCCTGGCTAACAGCTGATCCAGAGGAAGGCGAAAAAAAACAGCAAAAAGGAGGGAAAAATTCCTTCCTGACTCCAAATGGCAATCGGAAATATCCCTGGATCAACTCCAACTTTATGTATCAATAACAGTAACAATCACAATTACAAAGTTACATTGTTGGTGCCTTAATTTCATAGGGATGAGACAATATTTTCCTTAGGTCTTGACTGTCACATTAGTTGGAAGTTCATAGTTGGTAGTCAGATTCCATCATCAGTCAAATGGGGAAATCTACTGAGACACAATGCTTATTTGTCGTTGGTACCGATAACTGATCTCTCAGTTGGTCTGTCACTTCACACATAAGGTTTAATCCTTCACTTTATCATCTATATGGTTGTAGAAAAAAATGACATCAGAAACAAGCATTAGATTAATGAGTAAAAAAATGTTAGAATGTCATTTAGCAAATATAAATCCAATATCCTACAGGCAACAAAGAGATGATACCTTAGGGCTGGCACACGGGGGGTCAATTGTGACCTGATATTATGTTCCAGGCAGACCACCGATCATTAAACAGATTGGTACTTTGTCAGATGAGAATAAAAGCAGCTGACAATATTTTAATGCAAAGGATCAAGTGGCCTGTTGAAGACCATGTAATATACTTACATTTACTGGTCCAGTTGACCTACACAGGTGTACTGCATGTAATAAGAAATTAAAACGCACTAACAATTAAAGGGAAACTATAGTGTCCAAATTAAAATTTTTAAAAACCTCATAGTATTAAACTATAATTCATCCCATCCCCCAACATGTGTTTCTCTTTCCAATCCGTCCACCTGTCTTGTAGATATTAGATTTATAAGTTTTAACAATTTAGAGGGAGGAACTGTCAATCAAAGTGAATGGCATGTATAGTCACACCCTCCTACTACTGTGAATTACCATATCCAAGGTCCTCCCAATGAAGTAAATTACCATATCCCTCTTTAAACAGTACAGACACTTCCACCATGTGTAAGAGGAAGCAGGACGCGGATGCACTGGCAGATCAAGAAGAAAGTTCTAAGACGTCTCTGCTAGTCCCACATTACAATTAGAATTATAATATTATAACTGGGAATAGTGAGTGAAACTCTCAGAAACTCGGTAATCAAAGAAAAAACTTTTTCTCCCATCTCAGCATTAGCAGGGCTGAATTATTGTAAATTGATTGTATTTTATAGTGTGATCATTCTGACTCAGCCTGGCTGCATGTGTTTTACCTGATTAACCAGTAGTTCTCCAATATACAACTCCAACCATTCCCTTACTGCCCTCCGTTATTAGAGAGTGTCTTTAGGGGAAATGGTGGTAGATATAATTCAACTACACCAACAATAATTTTGTTCAAAGCCAGTGGAATTTGATCAGGCTGAGAAAAACTCAGAATATATACTTAGCAACTAAGGGCCCTATTTGTAAAGGCGCTTTCTAGTGATACCGTGCCTTTAACGATCGGTTTAACGGATATTAATTTCCAATCAGTTTAGCGATCGATAATTTCCATTCGTTATCATTAATTAATCCACCTAAGGTCCAGGGGTGTGTTCAGTGGGGATTCCTGGTGCCTGGAATTTCCTACTTTCTGCCTGCTCCGTGCTTTCTGCTGTTCTACCTCTCCTGGTGCCCATCGACTGTTACATATATTGTTACATAGATTGTTATATAGGTTGTTACATAGACTGTTACATAGATTGTTATTTAGATTATTACATAGATTGTTATATAGACTGTTACATAGATTGTTACATAGACAGTTACATAGATTGTTATATAGATAGTTACATAGACTGTTACATAGATTGTTACATAGACTGTTATATAGATTGTTCCATAGACTGTTATATAGATTGTTAATTGAGCTGTGAGTAAGAAGCAGCATTTGTATGTTTCAAAAATGTATCCAGTCTGTCCTGTGATTGACAGCAGCATAGAGATCTGTATCAACATTAACCCTGCAGCTGCCTGATGTGATTGCTGAGACTGGGTTTATATACAGAACTTACTGTACCTACTACACTGTGGTGGGGCTTAGTGAGCAGGAATAGGGACATTAGGAAATCCTGGAGGTGGTTGTATAGCAGACTGTCAACATTAAAAACATTGTATTATATATACACAGGAGTTATGGTTCCATATATTCTTTATACAGAATGATTGTTCAATGTGCCCATACAGAGTTCAATGTTATCGGATTACTCTACTGTAGTAAAGGGAACCAGTAATGGAAATCGTCCATCTTGCCCGATAGGTCCCAATACGGACAATATTCAAATTCTGTCAAATCCGTCATCAGTGTCACAGCTCTGACTTCGAAAGACACTAATGGTAATGTAGTGCAAATGTGGATTTCTCAGTGAAAGAGAACAGTCGGCTGGGTACAAATACACAAATTTTTCATCTTGATCATTTACCGCTATCGAGCAGTCGGCCAAGCTGTGGCAAATGTCTCCTATGGGCTGCACAATTAGTCACTGCCGATTCACCTCACATTTTCAGCCCAACCAAAGGATATACAGAAATATCATCCAGTTGGGCCAAAAATCTGCTCATGTGTACCCAGCCTTAGTGAATATAATTTATAACAAAAGTAAAGGTGATATTTGGCTAACAGTGATGATAATTATGGCAAGTACAGAATATATAATAGAAGATACATGTATAATAGAATATAAGGATGTATTTGGTCATGAACCTCCTTCGGTGGTAACCCATTCAGGAATCCCCTCCTTGAAAATCCTGCACTTGCCCCTGAAGGTGGATTATGAGAGCTGACCCCTAATACACATTTTGTGAATGGGACAATGTTGTCTGGAGACTATAGTTCCCCTTTAAGCCATTAAAAAAAGCCTTCTGTGCATTTATCTTTATGTTTTCTGGACACACCACCTAACCTCAGCCACATTCTCCCTTTTGAAGATTCCAAACTGTCTTTTCTGTACAGGATTGTAACATGATTGACAAGTCTAGTGGGTGGTGACTTTCAAAGCAAACAGAGAGGCGAGACAGATGAATGTTCTGTCTTCTGATTTTATGTTGTTTGGAGGCTTTAGCTGCCCTTTAATAAAACAAATTCATAGAGGATGGTATTAAAGTAATTCTAGGAAAAAAACAAACTGCAAGAGTGTGAAACTAAGCTAGCCATAGAAAGGTAATTATCTCCTCACCCCCCCCCCCCTTTTGAAAGGGAGTAAACATGCCCTTTAAAGGGATTGTACTTTGCTTCATTTCAATCTATAAATTAATACGTAAACAGCACTTACTCTGATATGTTTGTTATGCTGCACAGGGCCGTTTCTAGCAATTTTAGTGCCCTAGGTGCCCCCCCCCCCCCCAAAACCGGTAATAGAAATTTTCCATCTTGCCCAATAGGTCTCCATACTGACAAAATTCAGTAAATTCTGTGAGATCCGTCATCAGTGTCACAGCTCTGACTTTAAAAGACACCAATGGTAAAGTAGTGTAAATATGGATTTCACAGTAAACAGACAAACATTAGGCTGCGTACATACGGACAAATTTTCCTTTCCAACCGTTCGCTGCTATAAAGTAGTAGGCCGGAGCAAATGTCTATTATAGACCACACAATCGGCAATGATTTACAGGCATGCCAAATTACCCGTTTGTCCGATCCAGGCAAACAGGCGACTGCCAGCATTCACCGCCACTGCCGAAAACTTGGAAATATCGGTCGGTTGGCCGAAAATCTGTTTGTGTGTTCCCAGCCTTAATTAATATACTTCATAACAAAAGTAAAGGGAATAGCTGTATTTTCTAACAGGGATGATAATTATGGCAATTAAAGAATATATATAATAATATTATATGATCCATATATAATAGAACACATGAATGTATTCTGTCATGAACCTCCTTCTGGGCTTGTTCAGTGTTTATCCATTTAGGAATCCCCCCTCCCCTCCCTTGAAAATCCTGCGCTTGCCACTGGGAGACAATAAATAAATACATAGATATAGAAATAAGTATGTGCATCATGAAATATACAAGTGCTTGAAACATGTAACATGAGGAAAGAGGTCCCTGCCCTGTAGAGCTTACAATCTATTTAGGTGAGTAACATACAGATACATAGGAAAGGGTAGAAGCGCCATAGTAATTACTGGTGCAGTGTCAACAGTCCTAAGCTGTGTTGTGCTCAGAGAGATAGGATGAGAGATTAGATTTAAACTTGTTTGTTGAGGTTTTTTTGACGAAGAGAGAGGGGAATAGAATTCCAGAGGACTGGAGCCATAAGAGAAAATGCGAGAGGGGGCAGTGTGAGTAGGGGGTCTGTATGGTTCTGTGATGAGCGGAGGGTATGGTCAGGGACATATGGGGACACAAGAAAAGAAATATAAGGAGGAGCAGCAGAGCGAAGGGATTTCAATATTTAGGGAAGGGTTTTGTAGATAATGCGTTGTTTAATGGGGAGCCGGGTAGATGTGCGTCACAGAGATTTAATTTCCCGATTGCAAGAGAGAAAGACAATTTGTGTGGCAGAGTAGGATGAGAGCATGGAATAGAGGTGGGATAGGACCAGGTTTAGGTGGGAAAATGTTTAGTTCCATTTTAGTCAGGTTTAGTTTGAGGCATCGGTGCGATATCCATCAGGAGACAGCACAGAGAAAGTCTGAGATGCGTGATTGGGTGTCAGGACTTAGCATGTTAGGTAAAACCAAAAGAGCTAATGATATTACCCAGGGAAATAGTGTGGTTCACACAGGTGTGGTTTGTCAATTCTGGGTTTGTGTGGTTCACACAGGTGCGGTTTGTCAATTCTGTGTTTGGGTGGTTCACACAGGTGCAGTTTGTCAATTCCTGGGTTTGGTGTGGTTCACACTGGTGACATTTTATCAATTCTGGGTTTGTGTGGTTCACCAGGTGCAGTTTGTCAATTCTAGGTTTGTGTGGTTCACACTGTACGTTTATCAATCTGGGTTGTGTGTTCACAAGGTGCAGTTTGTCAATTCTAGGTTTGTGTGGTTCACACTGGTACAGTTTTATCAATTCTGGGTTTGTGTGGTTCACACAGGTGCGGTTTGTCAATTCTGGGTTGTGTGGTTCACACTGGTACAGTTTATCAATTCTGGTTTGTGTGGTTCACACGGTGCCGGTTTGTCATTCTGGTTTGTGTGGTTCACACTGGTACAGTTTATCAATTCTGGGTTTGTGTGGTTCACACAGGTGCAGTTTGTCAATTCTAGGTTTGTGTGGTTCACACTGGTACAGTTTATCAATTCTGGGTTTGTGTGGTTCACACTGGTGCGGTTGTCAATTCTGGGTTGTGTGGTTCACACAGGTGCAGTTTGTCAATTCTGGGTTTGTGGGTTCACACAGGTGAGGTTTGTCAATTCGGGTTTGTGTGGTTCAACAGGTGCAGTTTGTCATTCTGGTTTTTTGTGTGGTTCACACTGGTACAGTTTATCATTCTGTGTATGGGGGTTCACACGGTGGTGTTTTTCAATTCTGGGTTTGTGTGGTTCACAAGGTGCGGTTTGTCAATTCTGGGTTTGTGGTGGTTCACACAGGTGCGGTTTGTCATTCTGGTTTGTGTGGTTCACACTGGTACAGTTTATCAATCTATCTAGGTTGTGTGGTTCACACAGGTGCGGTTTTGTCATTCTGGGTTTGTGTGGTTCACACAGGTGCAGTTTGTCAATTCTGGGTTTGTGTGGTTCACACAGGTGCAGTTTGTCATTCTGGGTTTGTGTGGTTCACCAGTGCGATTGTCAATTCTGGGGTTTGTTTGGTTCACACAGGTGCGGTTGTCAATTCTGGTTTGTGTGCTCACACTGGTAACAGTTTGTCAATTCTGGGTTTGTGTGGTTCACACAGGTGCGGTTTGTCATTCTGGGTTTGTGTTGGTTCCCACTGGTAAAGTTTATCAATTCTAGGTTTGTGTTGTTCACACTGGGTGGTTTGTCATTCTGGGGTTTTGTGTGGTTCACACAGGTGCGGTTTGTCAATTCTGGGTTTGTGTGGTTCACACAGGTGCAGTTTTGTCAATTCTGGGTTGTGTGTGGTTCACACAGGTGCAGTTTGTCAATTCTGGGTTTGTGTGGTTCACACTGGTACAGTTTATCAATTCTTGGTTTTTGTGGTTCACACAGCTGCGGTTTGTAAATTCTGGGTTTGTGTGTGGTTCCACAGCTGCGGGTTTCTCAATTCTGGGTTTGTGTGGTTTACACAGATCCAGTTTGTCAATTCTGGTTTGTGTGGTTTCACACAGATGCGGTTTGTCAATCCGGTGTTGGTGTGGTTCACGCAGTTGCGGTTTGTCATTCTGTGTTTGTGTGGTTTACACAGGTGCCGTTTGTCCATTCTGTTGTTTGTGTAGCTCACACTGATCAGTTTGTCAATTCTGGGTTTGTGTGGTTCACACTGGACAGTTATCAATTTTGTTTGTGTGATTCACTCATTGCGGTTTGTCATTTGGTTTGTGTGATTCACACAGTTCGGTTTGTCAATTGCTGGGTTTGTGTAGCTCACACTGATACAGTTTGTGTCAATTCTGGGTTTGTGGTGGTGTCACACTGATCACAGTTTGTCAATTCTGGTTGTGTGGTTCACATGATCCAGTTTGACATTCTGGTTTGTGTAGCTCCAACGTGATACAGTTTGTCATTCTAGGTTTGTGTGGTTCACACTGGTACAGTGTATCAATTCTAGGTTTGTGTGGTTCCACAAGTGCGTTTTGTCAATTCTGGGGTTTTGTGGTTCACACAGGTGCGGTTTGTCAATTCTGGGTTTGTGTGGTTCACACAGGTGGCTGTTGTCAATTCTAGGTTTGTGTGGTCACACTGGGGTGGTTTGTCAATTCTGGGGTTTGTGTGGTTCACACAGGTGCGGTTTGTCAATTCTGGGTTTGTGTGGTTCACACAGGTGCGGTTTGTGAATTTCTGGTTTTGTGTAGCTCACACTAGTACAGTTTGTCAATTCTGGGTTTGTGTGGTTCACACTGGTACAGTTTATCAATTCTGGGTTTGTGTGGTTCACACTGGTACAGTTTATCAATTCTAGGTTTGTGTGGTTCACACAGGTGCGGTTTGTCAATTCTGGGTTTGTGTGGTTCACACAGGTGCGGTTTGTCAATTCTGGGTTTGTGTGGTTCACACTGGTACAGTTTATCAATTCTAGGTTTGTGTGGTTCACACTGGGTGGTTTGTCAATTCTGGGGTTTGTGTGGTTCACACAGTGCGGTTTGGTCAATTCTGGGTTTGTGTGGTTCACACAGGTGCGGTTTGTCAATTCTGGTTTGTGTGGTTCACACTGGTACAGTTTATCAATTCAGGTTTGTGTGGTTCACACTGGTACAGTTTTATCAATTCTAGGTTTGTGTGGTTCACACAGGTGCATTTTGTTAATTCTGGGTTTTGTGGTTCACACAGGTGCGTTTGTCATCTGGGGTTTTGTGGTTCACTCAGATGCAGTTAGTCAATTCTGGGTTTGTGTGGTTCACACAGCTGCGTTTTGTCAATTCTGGGTTTTGTGGTTCACACTGTACAGTTTATCAATTCTAGGTTTGTGGTTCACACAGGTCGTTTGTAAATTCTGGGTTTGGTTGGTTCACACGGGTACAGTTTGTCAATTCTTGTTTTGTGTGGTTCACATGGTACAGTTTATCAATTCTGGGTTTGTGTGGTTCACACTGGTACAGTTTATCAATTCTGGGTTTGTGTGGTTCACACAGGTGTGATTTGTCAATTCTGGGTTGTGTGGTTCACACGGTACAGTTTATCAATTCTAGGTATGTGTGGTTTACACGATCCAGTTTGTCAATTCTGGTTTTGTATGGTTCCACAGATGCGGTTTGACCAATTCTAGGTTTGTGTGGTCACACAGATGCGGTTTTGTCAATTCGGTGTGGTGTGGTTCACGCAGTTGCGGTTTGTCAATTCTGTTTTTGTGTGGTTCACACAGGTGCCGTTTGTCATTCTGTGTTTGTGCTTCCCATAGTGCTGTTTGTAAATCTTGGTGTTTTTGTTTGTCCACACAGATTCAGTTTGTCAATTCTGTGTTTGTGTGGTTCACACAGGTGCGGTTTGTCAATTCTTATTTTGTTGGTTCATGCAGGTGCGGTTTGTCCTTCTAGGTTTCTGTGTTTCACACAGGTGTGTTTTTAACAATTCTGTGTTTGTGGTTCACACCGTGCGGTTTGTCATTCTGTGTTGTGTGTTTTACACGGTGCGGTTTGTCAATTCTGTGTTTGTGTGTGTTTCACACAGTTGCGGTTTGTCAATTCTGGGTTTGTGTGGTTTCACGAGTTCGGTTTGTCAATTCTGGGTTTGTGTTGCTCACACGATCCAGTTTGTCTCATTCGGGTTGGTGTGGTTCACACTGATACAGTTATCAATTCTAGTTTTGTGTGGTTCACACAGGTGAGTTTGTTTAATTCTGGTTTGTGTGGTTCACAAGGTGCGTTTTGTCAATTCTGGGTTTGTTGGTGTTCACACAGATGCAGTTTAGTCAATTCTGGGTTTGTGTGGTTTCACACAGCTGCGGTTTGTCAATTCTGGGTTTGTGGTTCACACTGGTCAGTTTATCAATTCTAGGTTTGTGTGGTCACACAGGTGCGGTTTTGTAAATTCTGGGTTGTGTGGTTCACACTGGTACAAGTTTGGTCAATTCTGGGTTTGTGTGGTTCACACTGGTACAGTTATCATTCTGGTTTTGTGTGGTTCACAAGGTGTGTTTTGTCAATTCTGGGTTTGTGTGGTTCACACAGGTAGTTTTCAATTCTAGGTTTTTGTGTTTACTCAATCCAGTTTGTCAATTCTGGTTTGTATGGTTTCACACAGATGCGTTTGACAATTCTAGGTTTGTGTGGTTTACCAGATCGGTTTGTCATTCGGTGTTGGTGTGAATCATAAGACCATGCAAATCTACATCTGGTACTGTAATGATGCAGTAATCGGTTGTTCAGAGGTGGTCTCTAACTGGCATGGCTTCACCATTCCAACACCTTAACACTTGAGAGATGGTTGACAAAATTACACACGGGATGTCCAAGCATGGTGAATGAATTTCCAACCAACAACACATGATTTGGAAAGGTGGAGACGGTCTATATAAAACTAGAGGGGTACAATCTTTCAGATATAAGCCTATAGATTTTTGATTTGGGTTTGAAACCCATGGTGAATCTTGTGGTGTGCAGATTGAGACGGGACATGGATTTTTGCAGAAATATGTATAGGGGAAAGTCCATTCCGTGGTGGGTGTTAACAACTGTGCTCTTACGAGGCTGGTTCAATTGAAGTTGTTATAGGCTTTCCCTGGAAAACCTAGGGTTGGCTAGTAGAATTTCCAAAAAAAAGTTCAATTCCGCATTCAACTATCATTGTATGAAGGTTTAAGAATGCAATTCAAATGATTTAAAGCTGCATCCCTTGCCCAGCATTGGAATTGCATGTCCATTTGATTTGGTCTTCCTTTTTTTTCAATATTAACACATTGTGACGCTTGCCAATACTATGTTATGTGCCCTAAAGATCAATGCTGAATTGCAGACCAGATTACACATTTTATTAATTATATACCCAGAAAATAGAAAAAATGAAATGTGACTAGTTGGCATATTTGTAATAGAAACAATTATTTCATTTTTTTTTCTTTTCTTCTAATAACACATGAAGTCAATAGCTTACAAACAACCCAGTGAATTTAGACAAAGACAAAATGTAAGAATTTTGACATGAAACCTTTTAAAAATAATCTTATGGTCTTGTTTGCTTGAAAAATCCATACTACAACTAAAACAATTTCTTGAATTGTTGAACACTAAGGCCTAAATCAAAAATTAAAAGAATCTACAGGAACACATCCTTCATAAAAGAAACTGTTGGGTTGACAAAGTATTTTTTCATTTTTTTGGGTTTCTATAAAAATGTAAAGGGGTGCTGGCTTTTACAGAAAGAGGAGGAGGAATCACAATGAGGAGTCCTTTAACCCATACATTAACCCTCTGTACTCCTTCACCCACTGCAATTAAAATCAAAAGCTTTCCTCACACCACAAAACTTCAGCAAGGTTCACATCTCCTTAGTCAATTACATAAACCACCAGATCTATGTCTGTAAATCCTTTTGTACGGGATTATAGCCATTCTAGTTTGCAAAACTGTATAAGCAACTTCGATCTCTTATTTTGTATCTAACTTGGCCATTTCTTGAACATAGATCCATGCTTTCCATGTCAAATAACAAGAAGTAAATTGTTCTTCACATGGAGAGCTGGAGGCTGCAAATGACTGGAAATAGCTCGCAGGATCACTTGAGCTGCTGTCTTCTTTGGAAGGCCCTTTCTGGATAGCAGGAGAAAACAAAAAGCAAATTATTCCATTTCTTGACAATAATAACAAGAACAGGTATTAAAAAAACTGTGCCAAAATTAATGGGAAATCTTGTTTATCCTAAATTGTCCAAGCTTCAAATTCCACTTATTCATTAGATACCCCTTTTATGAACATTTCTTTTAGTAATGTAAATTGTGGTAATTCATTAAACCATTCTTGATTTCTTTCTGTCAGATTTTATAACAAAAGGGAAACAGTTCAGTGGAAATTATAAAAATTTTGTTTATTGTTAGTTTTGTGTAATGCCTTCTTAGCTATTCTACATATTCTTCTCTCATTTGGAAAATCAGTTTTTTATACCTCTTGTCTTGCCTTTCCCCTGCTGTTGACATTATTCAGCTGACATTTCAGGTTCTAACGGTCCTTCTTATACCCAGGATCACCACATTCTTGGACTGATTCCAATGTTGACCCAGGGGCTGGGTCAGGGCAAGACATAACGGTCTCTATTAGGGGTCCTGCACACAGGAATCAGTATTTTCGGTTCATTTTTTAGATACAGACAAAATGCTAAATTGGCATATTAGGTCCATGTGATGAAAAATACTGGTCTCTTTTATATCAGAAGCATATGTATTTGCACTGCACTTCCCCCTTTAATATAAATCACAAAGTTGGTTCACCTTTGGTCCAGGCTTTTAATTTTACAAACTTAATTTTGGCACTGAATGTTAATGAGGGCATGAATATTTTTAAATGGAAGTATTTGCTAAAAAAGAAGAACCCATACAACCCAACCTGCTGATGGGTCTGCATTTGTAACTGGTTTTTGGGGAGGTGTTTCAATAAAAGACTGAAAGATCTTTGAAGTTTGGTTGGGTGCAATAATTTTTTGTCTAGCCTATAGCTATCCTTTACAGGTCCGCAATATTCAGGAAATTCAATTAGATCCGGGACATAAGACGGCCTTTTATTCACAGAATACGTATACTGCAGTGCTTACACTTATACAACACACATACACAACCCCCATTAATGGATATCCCGCAGTCACTGCGCAAGATGGGTTTGAAGTCCACATAACTTATTCTAATTCTAAGCCATTTGACTGTGACGTAATAGCTGGCTTAAATGGTCACAGTGGTTAAATTTACCCAAGCAGCCAAGTACAGAGATTAACCTAAGCGGCTGTGGGAAAAGCCTCCCCAATTGTGTAACACTGGTGTTACAGTCAACTTTTTGTACATTTAAAGGGCATGTCCCACCCCCAAAACTATAATCACCCCCATTACTGGCCCCATCATGTATGTAATAAAAATCCTTACCTTACAACATCCCAGCTCCATATGGTTCTCCTGTAGCCCCCCCCCCCCACCCCCAAAAGTCCCAAATCCCAAAACTTCCCACCAGGTAGTATAGAAAGTCCATATAGGACTCTGCCTCCTGTCTCGCCTCCGGGAGAGTTTGGCATGCGCACTGTAGCCTTCTCCCCCTCCCGATTATGATTCCCTCCCCTAGCGAAACCCTGTACATATAATATTCCCCCTGCCCCCCAGCCCCAAACCGCTATATTTTTATATTAGAAAGTGCCCCAAACATTACTTACCTTCACTCTTTCCACCTCCCGCGCTGAACTCCCGGCAGCGCCGCTCCGTGATTGGCTGCCGGTTCGCCCCTCTCTGCTTGCATTCATTTTTTCTCGCCAAGCAGGGGGCCTGGCAGTGCGTGGAGGAAAGAGGGAAGGTAAGTAAAGTTTGGGGCCACTTCTAATAATACAAATATAGCTGTTGGGGCTGGGGGACGAATGTTTATCAAAATTTTTTTCAAGGGGGACTGCCTTTAGGACACAATCAATTATGTTACCCTTATATGGCTTTCCAAATATTTTTTTTTTATGGTTATTCTAATTCCCCCCCCCCCCATAATATCTATTTAGCTTTACTGTGGTTTTAAATACCATATATAGTAATTTATTATCCTCCCCTTACAACAGAAATGTTTTTTTTCAGTGGTCTGCAAAATAGATGATGTGGGAAAAGCAATGAAACGAACTACCGCCACTAGGGGAAGGAAGGCAAGCCACAGATTTAAGCTTCGTGGTCCTCAGCAACAGATAAACAGTTCTTAATAGTCTTTTTCCAGCGCTCCTCACACTTGTCTGATCCCCCACTGTGGGATGTGTCAATGCATGACAACGTAGCCTCTAAAAACCAGTTGCTTGGCTAAGGGCAGCTAAATCAATAGTTTAGCCTTTTAAAGATTAAAATGGAAAAACAGAAGAACAATCTGAAAATTAAATTTACAAAATTACAAATGAAATTCTGGTAGGGAAACCCCCAAAACCTTAAGTTCGTTTATACACACCTGTGCAGAACTGCACATCAAAGCTAGTTCCTTCAGCACAATCCCTGCCAGGCAATTAGCTGATAGCAATGAAAAGATCAGAGCTTTCACACATGCCAGATGAGTCTTTTCCACTGCTTTAAAACGCTGTACTCCAGTTCACCAGGAATGCAAAAGCTGCTATTGATTCAGGATCGGGGCTGAATAATTGCTTGGTGCCAAACAAGTCTCTTCTTTTCCAACCCTGGCTTTTCAAAGGACCTATGAAACCTTTAAAAAAGGTAATGCTGTGAATATCTGCCACCTTAAAAAAAAAAAAACCGGTGACTTGTCCGTTACAACCTGCCCGCAATCTTACTGCTATATACCATGCTTACATGTCATTTATAACAGCTATTTAATGATAAGTTCTCTTCTGTACTGCAAGGTATCTGCCTCATATCCTTTTGCTCATGAGCTTTTTTTCCTAAGCTTGAGCATTGCAGTGTAGGCAGCAGGGAAAACGGCGTCAATCACTGGTTGTGATGTCAGCATTCACAAGCCTTTATTTGACTGCAAAATCAAGTACCATGCTTACTCTGCCATAATGGAGGAAATAATTATTGAAAACACTATTGCAAAATGGTTCAGACTTTTTCCAGAAGAACAGACACTCAACCAAATTGGACCACGCTGAGAATTACTGGAGAACTATGTTTGTAGGTTCTGACTACTACAGTCCTAGAAGATCAGCATCACAATTTGATCCTAGTCAAAGTCACTGAAATCTTTAACATATGCAATTAGCATGGAAACAATGTTCAATTGCCTGCTTATAACTCCCTTTCACCCCATTGTAATGAATAACCATAGCAACATTTCATCCTGCAATGTGGGGCCTTTATCAAGATATTTGGCTTGATAAAAGGCCCCTAGTGTAAAAGTTCCCTACACATCTGCAAGATGTTGCCAGGCTCCCGAGCCTGACCCGACTCCCGAGCTGGGAGTCGTTCGGCGATCTGCCTGGCTGACCCACCTTAGGCGAAACACTGCCTGTTTTTTCACAGGAATTAGTTATTAATCCCATGTGTGCACTAAAAAAGTTGGAATTAGATGGATTTAATCAAACAGTCGGCAACAAGGTACAAATTTTCTTTTTAGACCAGACTGTGGGAATTAAGGCCAGAACGTAGCCCAGGTTGTCAGATTTAATTGAACATACCCTTCGTATTAAATAATCCACTTGTTATAGGCTGTGAATTAATTGAATATTTATCATATCAATGCTTTGACTGAAATAATAAATATTATCAATAAATACCATATATAAGAATATCCATTCTGCTGCTTTGACAACGATTATTTAAAATAACTCTACCCCTCCAGTCAGTTCTGCAATGGTCCATGAGCTTTGGGACTCTTTAAAACAGCTGCCAGAACTCTTTGACTCCAGCTTTTTCCAAGGCATTTCCTGCATAAGAAGTGATTCACTTTTTAACGGATTCTCCAATAAAATGTATACAAGCTACTTCACCAATCTTCAAAATGTTACTGAACAATAACATTCAAATCTGCAAAAATTATGAAAACTAATATTGTTTGTTGCCTTGATAGCCCAGCCATAATATTCTAATATGCCAGACCATTGACCTTAATATACATTTTGCCCTCAGGGTTTATAACTTGATATGCACAACAAACACAGCAGCAGAGGCCTCTGCCTACAGGCCGCTCTTTCTTCCTGGTCGCGGTTTGTGACAGCCACACCAGGAAGTTTTTTTTGGAGCGGCTGTCAGGCCGCAGCTGGCCAAGGGACTAGGCCAGTAACGTACTTCACAGGGGCATATTAGGAAAATACTGTTAATGTGAAAGTGGCGTATGTGGGGGTGAAGGTTCATTTTATAGCTATTTTGTATTTTTTTTTGACTGGCATGCCCTTAATGTATTGTGATTTTCAATGAATCATGTGCCTGCACAACTGACAAACTTAATTTATAAAATAATTTACAGTTTTTAACGTTTCTATCTATACACTGGACCACAGTGGGCTTCTTGGACTATTCATGAAAGGTGTAGTTCCTCTGGGCAACACCATCAGGGGAATTTACGTGACCTCGCAGCACTCCCTTACTCCTCTTAAAGTTTTGCGTCTCACCGTTTACGAATCAGTTATCGTGACTAAGCCTCGTTTGCGGCGGCTGCGAGGAGGAGCCTGAGAAACTCTTGCACAGTCGCGCAAGCCTATTTTAACAGAGGCTGGGCCGTTAAATACTTTAACTTTGATATTCGGGTGAATCCCTGTATCTATTTTTATCAAAAAGAATGAGCATCAAATACCCTAAGGGGCTGAATGCAATAAGAGGTCAAACATTTGCCTGTGAATGAATCTACAACATAAAACATCTACAAGCCATAAAAAGCAACCACTAATTAACCTATAACATATTTAAATCCACCCCCCAAAAAACTTATATATGTTAAAAAATAAACCCAAACTCATCCTTGCAGGTTTTAAGGTTATCAGAAGCTACTTACCAGCCTTTTTTCCATCAGCTTGCCCCTTTTTTTTTAAAAACACAGGACACACAGAATTCAATAGTATCATTCACACCATTCCATTGTGTCCGTTTGCCATTTTAGTCCATTGCGTTTAGAAAAAATAACTTCCTTCAGCATTCCTGCCCATTTTTTGCCTGCATTTTTATATAAGTACAGTATATATAAAACACGATGTGAAAAAAAGCACACAAAGCATGCAAAAAAACTGTTTCCTAGTTTCTAGTGTAAATGACCGCCTTAGACTATAAGATTGTGTGGTTCACACAGGTGCGGTTTGTCAATTCTGGGTTTGTGTGGTTCACACAGGTGCAGTTTGTCAATTCTGGGTTTGTGTGGTTCACACAGGTGCAGTTTGTCATGTCAATTCCTGAGGTTGTGTGGTTCACACTGGTACAGTTTATCATTCTGGGTTTGTGTGGTTCACACAGGTGCGGTTTGTCAATCTGGGTTTGTGTGTTTCACACTGGTACGTTTATCAATTCTGGTTTGTGTGGTCACACAGGTGCGGTTTGTCATTCTGGTTTGGTGTGGTTCACACTGGTACAGTTTATCAATTCTGGGTTTGTGTGGTTCACACAGGTGCAGTTTTGTCAATTCTAGTTTTGTGTGGTTCACACTGGTACAGTTTATCAATTCTGGGTTTGTGTGGTTCACACGTGTCAGGTTTGTCAATTCTGGGTTTGTGTGGTTCACACAGGTTCAGTTTGTTCAATTCTGTTTTGGTGGTTCACACAGGTGAGGTTTGTCAAATTCTGGTTTGTGTGGTTCATACAGGTCCAGTTTGTCATTCTGGTTTGTTGGTTCACACTGGTACAGTTTATCAATTCTGTGTATGTGGGGTTCACACGGTGTGGTTTTTCCATTCTGGGTTTGTGTTGGTTCACACAGGTGGCGGTTTTGTCAATTTGGGTTTGTGGTGGTTACACAGGTGCGGTTGTCAATTCTGGTTTGTGTGGTTCACACTGGTACAGTTTATCAATTCTAGGTTTGTGTGTTTCACACAGGTGCGGTTTTGTCAATTCTGGGTTTGTGTGTGTTCACACAGGTGCAGTTTGTCAATTCTGGGTTTGTGTGGTGTTCACACAGGTTGCAGTTTGTCAATTCTGGGTTTGTGTTGGTTCACACAGGTGCGATTTGTCATTCTGGTTTTGTGTGGTTCACACAAGGTGCGGTTTGTCAATTCTGGGTTTGTGTAGCTTCACACTGGTACAGTTTGTCAATTCATGGGTTTGTTTGGTTCACACAGGTGCGGTTTGTCAATTCTGGGTTTGTGTGGTTCACACTGGTACGTTTATCAATTCTAGGTTGTGTTGTTCACACTGGGGTGGTTTGTCATTCTGGGGTTTGTGTGGTTTCACACAAGGTGCGGTTTGTCAATTCTGGGTTTGTGTGTTCACACAGGTGCAGTTTGTCAATTCTGGTGTTGTGTGGTTCACACAGGTGCAGTTTGTCAATTCTGGGTTTGTGTGGTTCACACTGGTACAGTTTATCAATTCTGGTTTTGTGGTTCACACAGCTGCGGTTTGTAATTCGGTTTTGTGTGGTCCACAGCTGGCGGTTTCTCAATTCTGGGTTTGTGTGGTTTACACAGATCCAGTTTGTCAATTCTGGTGTTGTGTGTTCCACACAGATGCGTTTGTCAATTCGGTGTTGGTGGGGTTCACCATTGCGGTTTGTCAATTCTGTGTTTGGTGTGGTTTACACAGGTGCCGTTTGTCGTCCATTCTGTGGTTTGTGTAGCTCACACTGAACAGTTTGTCAATTCTGGGTTTGTGTGGTTCACACTGGTACGTTATCAATTTTAGGTTTGTGTGATTCACTCATGGTGCGGTTTGTCAATTCGGGTTTGTGTGGTTCACACAGGTGTCGGTTTGTCAATTCTGGTTGGTAGCTGCACACTGATACAGTTGGTCAATTCTGGTTTGTGTGGTTCCACTGATACAGTTTGTCTTCTGGTTTGGTGTGGTTCACACTGATACAGTTTGACAATTCTGGGTTTGTGTAGCTCAACAGCTGATACAGTTTGTCATTCTAGGTTTGTGTGGTTCACACTGGTACAGTGTATCAATTCTAGTTTGTGTGGTTCACACAAGTGCGTTTTGTCAATTCTGGGTTTTTTTGTGGTTCACACAAGGTGCGGTTTGTCAATTCTGGGTTTGTGTGGTTCACACAGGTGCGGTTTGTCAATTCTAGTTTGTGTGTTCACACTGGGGTGGTTTGTCAATTCTGGGGTTTGTGTGGTTCACACAGGTGCGGTTTGTCAATTCTGGGTTTGTGTGGTTCACCACAGGTGCGGTTTGTGAATTCTCTGGGTTTGTGTAGCTCACACTAGTACAGTTGTCAATTCTGGGTTTGTGTGGTTCACCTGGTACAGTTTACATTCTGGGTTTGTGTGGTTCACACTGGTACAGTTATCAATTCTAGGTTTGTGTGATTCACACAGGTTCGGTTTGTCAATTCTGGTTGTGTGGTTCACACAGGTGCGGTTTGCAATTCTGGTTTTGTGTGGTTCACACTGGTACAGTTTACATTCTAGGTTTTTGTTGTTCCACTGGGGTGGTTTGTCATTCTGGGGTTGTGTGGTTCACACAGGTTGCGGTTTGGTCAATTCTGGGTTTGTGTGGTTCACACAGGTGCGGTTTGTCAATTCTGGTTTGTGTGGTTCACACTGGTACAGTTTATCAATTCGGTTTGTGTGGTTCCACACTGGTACAGTTTATCAATTCTAGGTTTGTGTGGTTCACACAGTGCAGTGTTAATTCTGGGTTTTTGTTTCACACAGGTGCGGTTTTGTCAATTCTGGGTTTTGTGGTTCACTCAGATGCAGTTAGTCATTTGGTTTGTGTGGTTCACACAGCTGCGTTTGTCAATTCTGGTTTTGTGTGGTTCACACTGTACATTTATCAATTCTAGGTTTGTGGTGGTTCAACAGTTACGTTTGTAAATTCTGGGTTTTGTGGTTCACACTGGGACAGTTTGTCAATTTGGGTTTTTGTGTGGTTCAACACTGTACAGTTTATCAATTCTGGGTTTGTTGGTTCACACTGGTACAGTTTATCATTCTGGGTTTGTGTGGTTCACACAGGTGTGATTTGTCAATTCTGGTTTGTGGTGTTCACACAGGTACAGTTTATCAATTCTAGGTATGTGTGGTTTACACAGATCCAGTTTGTCAATTCTGGGTTTGTATGGGTTCACACGATGCGGTTTGACAATCTAGTTTTGTGTGTTTCACACAGATGCGGTTTTGTCATTCGTGTGGTGTGTTTCACGCAGTGCGGTTTGTCAATTCTGTGTTTGTGTGTTCACACAGGTGCCGTTGCAATTCTGTGTTGTGGCTTCACATAGTGCTGTTTGTAAATTCGGTGTTGTTTGGTCCACACAGATTCAGTTTGGTCAATTCTGTGTTTGTGTGGTTCACACGGTGCGGTTTGTCAATTCTTATTTGTGTGGTTCATGCAGGTGCGGTTTGTCAATTCTAGGTTTCTGTGTTTCACACAGTTGGTTTAACATTCTGTGTTTGTGTGGCTTACACACGTGCGGTTTGTCATTCTGTGTTTGTGTGTTTACACGGTGCGGTTTGTCAATTCTGTGTTTGTGTGTTTCACACAGGTGCGTTTGTCAATTCTGGGTTGTGTGGTTTACACAGTGTCGGTTTGTCAATTCTGGGTTTGTGTTGCTCACACTGATCAGTTTGTCACTTCTGGGTTTGGGTGGTTCACACTGATACATTTATCAATTCTAGTGTTTGTTGGTTCACACAGGTGCAGTTTGTTAATTCTGGTTTGTGTGGTTCACAAAGGTGCGTTTTGTCAATTCTGGGTTTTTGTGTGGTTCACACAGATGCAGTTTAGTCAATTCTGGGTTTGTGTGGGTTTCACACAGCTCGTTTGTCAATTTCTGGGTTTGTGGTTCACACTGGTACAGTTTCATCATCCTAGGTTTGTGGGTCACAAGGTGCGGTTTTGTAAATTCGGGTTGTGTGGTCACACTGGTACAGTTTGTTCAATTCTGGGTTTGTGTGGTTCACACTGGTTACGAGCTTTTCAATTCTGGGTTTGTGTGGTCACACAGGTTCGATTTGGGGAGGTGGATATTCAATTCGGTTTGGATGGTGGTTCACACAGTACAGTTGTAAATCTAATTTGGTTTACTCAGATCCAGTTGTCAATTCTGGGTTTGTATGGTTCACACAGATGCGTTTCAATTCTAGGTTTTGTGGGTTTACACAGATGCGGTTTGTCAATTCGGTGTTGGTGGGTTCATGCAGTTGCGGTTTGTTCAATTAGTGTTGGTGTGGTTCACGCAGTTGCGGTTTGTCAATTCTGTGTTTGTGTGTTCACAACGGTGCCATTTGTCAATTCGTGTTTGTGTGTGTTCACATAGGTGCTGTTTGTAAATTCTGTGTTTGTTTGTCCACACAGATTCAGTTTGTCAATTCTGTGTTTGTGTGGTTCACCCAGGTGCGGTTTGTCAATTCTGTATTTGTGTGGTTCATGCAGGTGCGGTTTGTCATTCTAGGTTTCTGGGCTCACACAGGTGTGTGTTTTGGGTCACATTTTGTGTTTGTGTGTGCTTACACACGGTGCGGTTCCGCAATTCTGTGTTTGTGCGGTTAGTACACGGGGGGGGGTTTGTCAATTCTAGTTTGTGTGATATGTTAGGTAAAACCAAAAGAGCTAATGATATTACCCAGGGAAATAGCATAGAGGGAGAACAACAGGGGTCCAAGAACAGAGCCCTATGGAACCCCAACATTAAGAGGAACCGGAGAGGATGTTTGATTATCATATAACACAAAGTAGGTTCTGTTAGAGAGGTAGGATCGTAGCCAGGAAGAATATGCATTAGGAGGGGATGAACTACTGTGTTGAAAGCAGAGGGGAGGTTGAGAAGGATGAGAATAGAAAATCAGTGGGTGGGGGACAGAGAAGGGAGTTAAAGATACAGAACAGGCGACGTGGGTTTGATTTGTTATTATTTCTAAGGTGCGGTGTTGAGACATTGTAGCATAATCTTGTAATGGAGAAAGTCAGATTGTGTACAAGACTTCCTCCACATCCGCTCAGCAGCACAAAGTCAGATTGTGTACAAGACTTCCTCCACATCCGCTCAGCAGCACACCAGAGGTGAGGAATTGAGAGACGGCGGTTGTGGGGTTGCAAGGGAACATCCTAACATAATATATTTTATTGACATTTGAATAGACATATATTTATTTCCACTAGATTTTATATTTACATATCTACTTATATCTTTTTTGTAGTTATCCCAGGATATAGAAAGTGATATATAGATATATATTAGTGATACCTAGGAATTTGACTATTTGGGTGGAATATCTATTTTCACCAGAAAGCACTGATTCACTTTATTTCTGATACTAATGAACTGATTCATTTTAATCTTAATGTCTATGAACTGGACTTATCTTTTTAACAGATTCATTTTAATCTTAATGTCTATGAACTGGACTTATCTTTTTAACAGACACACAACATTCATTTTGTTCTGATTACTGTACTTACCTTATATAATAAGTGCAGTGCTGCTTATTACATGTATGTGTGCAACTGGGTCCCAATCAGATGACCCAGATGACCTTGTCTTTCATTTCCCAATGGGACCCAATAGTCCGACACTGCAGGGTTTAGTAAATTAAATATTTAGTACAAAATAAAACTGGGAAATATTTATATATATTTGGTTGCCATCTAAGGCAACAGTATTTTCACATGAATGGCAAATAAATGCACCTGCTAGTGAAACACTACATATAGTGTTCACATGGACTTTTCTAGTAGTTCCTATATGTAGCATCTCAATAGGAGAAAAACATCCATGGGCTGTTCATTGGACAAGTAACACTGAACTGTTGACTTTAACCAATGCAGCATTTCAAATTAAAACTGCAGTACTATATCCCTAAAGGTGGCCAAAGATGTATCAACTGCAGTACTAAATCCCTAAAGGTGGCCAAAGATGTATCAACTGCAGTACTAAATCCCTCTAAAGGTGGCAAAAGACATATCAACTGCAGTACTAAATCCCTAAAGGTGGCAAAAGACATATCAACTGCAGTACTAAATCCCTAAAGGTGGCAATAGACGTATCAATAATATTACTATATCTATGGCCACCCTCAGACCTTTATACATGTAACTATTGTCTATAAAACTGATTGTAAGGGCCATATTTATAAAGCTGAGGTATCGCTTTTTATCGATACCGCGACATTAACAATCGGTACCGTAAATTTATGATCGTTAAACTGATCGGAAATTAACGATTGGTTTAACAATAGGAAATTTACGATACCGATCATAAATTAACAATAGTGATCGTAAATCTACGATAACAAAATCGTAGATTTACGATCCCCATAGAATACCATTGCCGCAGGTTACTACCACACGGTATTCTACGATCGAACGAATGTTCGGTCGTAAATTTACGATCGCACATTTACGACCGCGATTGTAAATTAACCCGCGGTATCGCTAGAAAGCGATACCGCAGCTTTATAAATATGGCCCTGAGATAGTTTGGTGTGACATATAACCCATCCTCTTAGGTATAGCTGCAGGGGAAGGATACTGAAAGGAACCTGAAAATGGCCACAGTTACAATTTTCCCTGATATTTTTTTTCTCGATCAACCAAAATAATGAACCAGGCAGACAATCGAGTTGAAGTTTCAAACTTTGTGTAGCTAGATGTAGCCTTTAATTGGGGTATAATGAAATAATTTGATGGGAAAAATGAAAATGAGTTCATTTTGTAAATCAATTTTAATGCCACATTTTCCCTTTATAAATCCCCAGTATCTGTCATGTGAACACATCACACCTTTCCTTACAGCAGTAATGGTTAATTAGTAGTTATTCCTGTAACGTGCAGCTTATTGTCCATTTGTAGATAAAAGCAGAGAATGCTGCTCTCTCTGAGACTGTTCAGATTCTACAGAAGGATTTGGAGAAGAATGGCAGGTGCGCTGGTTACCCTCCCCCGGTGTGCACGGCAGGGGCAGAAATGCTGCTAATCACCCACACATCCTCCACAGAAAATATCCATGCCACAGTGACAGGTGATTACTAATAGGATACTAGCTGGTGGTGAAATGTTATAGTGAAATGTTATTGTACCTGGCAGATCAATAACTGTTTGTATAAGAGTTTACCTGGCTAAATAATAACTGTTTGTATAAGAGTTTACCTGGCTAAATAATAACTGATTGTGTAAGAGTTTACCTGGCTAAATAATAACTGTTTGTGTAAGAGTTTACCTGGCTAAATAATAACTGATTGTATAAGAGTTTACCTGGCTAAATAATAACTGTTTGTGTAAGAGTTTACCTGGCTAAATAATAACTGATTGTATAAGAGTTTACCTGGCTAAATAATAACTGATTGTGTAAGAGTTTACCGGTTCACACAGTGTGATTTGTCATTCTGGGTTTGTGTGGTTCACACAGGTCAGTTTATCAATTCGAAGTTTGGTGTTGTTTACTCAGGATCCAGTTTGTGTCATTCTGGGTTGTATGGTTTCACACAGCTGTCGTTTTGACATTCTAGGTTTGTGTGTTTTACACAGATGCGGTTTGTGCGATTTTCGTGTTGGGGTGGTTTCTTCATGTTTCGGTTTGTCAATTCATTGTTTGGTGTGGTTCACGCGTTGCGGTTTGTCATCTGTGGTTTGTGTGGTTCACACGGTGCCATTTGTCAATTCTGTGTTTGTGTGGTTCACATAGTCTGTTTGTAAGGTTCTGTGTTTTGTTTGGTCACACAGATTCAGTTTGTCAATTCTGTTTTTGTGTGGTTCAACACAGGGTCGGTTTGTCAATTCTGGTATTTGTGTGGTTCATGCGGCGGTTTGTCAATTCTAGTTTTCTGTGGCTCACACAGGTGTGGTTTGGTCATTTTGTGTTTGTTTGGCTACACACGTGCGTTCGTCAATTCTGTGTTTGTGTGTTTCACCGTGCGTTTGTCACTTCTAGGTTGTGTGGTTCACACCCCCTAGCTTGTGGTTTGTCATTCTGTGTTTGAGTGGTTTACACGGGGGGGTTTGTCAATTCTGTTTTTGTGTGTTTACCACATGTGATTTTTTGTCAATTCTGTGTTTTCGTGTGGTCACACAGTAGGACATGTCAATATTTTGGCCTCACTGTAAGATGGGTTGTGCCATGATTATGACATTGATTAGTAGGAGGGTTAATTTTTTTTATGAATCCAATCATGTACAGAAGAAAACACATGCTTCACATCATCTCATAATTCACCAGTAAAACTGTAAACAAGGGAACTCATTAATATCTCTGTGCAACACTAGAGGTGTCTTTTTTTTAATGGATTGGTACAATCAATGATGAAATTTTATTTTGACTTTCAATCTTTCCTGTATGTGCTTTACCTGTATAAGGTCCGTATATACGCTAGTATAAACCGCCCGAGTAAAACCGAGGTACCCAATGTTCAGCTAAAAATCCTATAAATTTTGTTGACATCAGTATAAACCGAGGGTAGAAAACTTGCCATTCAAGATGTTTTGGAAACTACCACTCCCATCTAATAAAGCAGGCTGGGAGTTTGTAGTTTCCAAACATCTTAATCCAAGTGAGGTGGCATTCAGATGTTTGGAAACTACAACTCCCGCCATCTTATATTAGCTGGAGTTGTTAAAGTTTTCCAACATCTTGAATTCCTTCCAATTGAGGGTGGCATTCAAGATGTTTGAACTACAACCTCCCAGCATGCTTTATTAGCTGGGAGTTTATTTTCCAAACATCTTGAATGCCACCCTCACTTGGCATTCAAGATGTTTGAACTACAATACACGCCCAGCTATAACGCATGCGGAGTTGGTAGTCCCAAACTTCGTGATGCCACCCGCACCCTCCCCCAGTCCCACCCCATTCATTACCTGTTGGGCGCTCTCCCTGTGGGCTCTTCTTCTTCTCCAATCAAGCAGGGCCACATTGAAAATCCTGGGCCAGCAGTGAAGACGCATGAAAGTCTCCTCTGTCATTCGGTAGCCGCCTCTTTCTCTGCCTGGCGCGCCGGCTGACGTCACTGTTGCCCACTGCCCGGCGCCGGGCTTGGCGCCGGGCTGGCGCCGGGCTGTGACGTCAAAGCAACAGCGCGCCATTTGCAGAGAAAGATCGTGCTGCTGCCGGATGGTAGGAACTGTGACTCGCATAAACGATCCTTGTTTTCAGGCTGATTTTTCAGCTGAAAAACTCGGTTTATAGCTCGGTATATACGTAACCAAAAACTGGTTTGAGCAAGGATTATTAGAAACACAATTGTTTTTTGTGATCTAAAATTTTTTGGTGACACACAGGGAACTGTTTTGTCCCGACCGAGCATTTGCTAAAAAAACAAAACTAGGGAGCGCTCTGCGGGGCAAAGACTGTCGATTGGCGGTAATATTGGCCCGTGGCCAACATTCACGTTAACCCATGACCGCCCATGATCTATCAATCCAGATCACTACATGCGAGTTTTCCCCGGTCGGATGGCCAATACACAGTTGGTTGCAATTAAAAAATATTGTCTGGTGGTAGTACCCAACCTTAATGGAATATGAAACCCAGTCAACTTTAAAAAAAAAAACTCTCCCACTGTTTTTTAAAGAACTGATATGGCTCCTTGCGTTCTGATTTTTTTAGACTTATTTATCTTAAGCCAATTGAGCGACTCCATTACTGCATCCATCATGCTAGTGGCACCAATATGTTCTTCTCCCCGTCACCCACCTCCCACTATTTTGCTACTTGGCTGAGTGAATGAGCTAATAAGAGGACTACCTACCTCTGTGCCTCGCTTTGCAGGACATAGTTCTGTTGCACTTGAGCATACTGAAATACAGACACATTACCACATGCACCCTGCTAAATGTGCAGTAAAGATTTTAGAACCACAGTATCATGCATCAGAGAACAGTCCTTATTTTAAAGGTTAAGAACCATCTTTGGAGCTAGACAAATTTATATTTAAAATTTGTGTGTATTAAAAAAAAACCCTTTAAAGTAAGTACACTTAATCTTTTCTGCTATTTAGAAAAAAATGTCTTCTTCATTCGTCCTCTAGAAAGTGCCTAATCCGTGGTAACGTGCGACAGAAATCCGGTTGTTTTTCTTGGACGAACCGACTGTACCCGAAAAATTGGTCGGTTTGTTGGAAAAATCACCTGTGTGTACCCACCCTTAAGGTACCTGGGTACCGGAAGGTAGTTGGAAAATAAACCATCAACTGTTACCACACTCGATGAGATGGATGGTGTTCACTTTGTTGTACCCTGTATCATAAATTCCCAATTCTCTATAACCATTACTAAAAAGGCCAAGCTTGCTTACCATACCAGTATGTTATAGTATAGTAATTTGAGGTTGACAAAACTATATCCATCTAGTCCAACCTACTCATGCAATACCCCATTTCCTTCTGACAGTTATTTCCATGTTTGCAGAGGGGTAAACATCCATTATAAAGGGGGGAAATCTTCCTGACTCCAAGCACTACAATTGTGAAATTCCCTGGATCGAATCCAATGTTTGTTATCAATAACAGTCACAGCCCACATCTTTACCTTTTAAAAACTCATCCAGCCATCTCATGTCCAATGCAGACCATTCCATATTTTTCACCTGTTTCTCACAGGTGATAAGTCCCCTTTTCCTCACGAACTGGAAGACTACATTTAGTGTTTTTTCCCGGTCAGGCGTTGATGTCTAGTAGGAATCCTGTGTGTCCTACCTGCTCTACTGGAAAATAATACCCAGATAGATTTTATTGTGGTGGCCATTAAGTGTATTTATAATATTTTATAACCGAGGTCCATGAATGTTTGTTTGTGGGGTAACTTTCCACTTTTTACTTTTACCGGTTGTAATAGAAAAATACAGTCAAATTCATTATTTTAAATGTTGTTAGATTTTATTTACATAAATATAATTAACAATTCAGTTCAGGCTGGAGCATGTCATTTATTTTTCCACTGTAATAGCCAACCTTCTCTAGCAATACCAACATTTCCGGCTAACACTGATCCAGAGGTAAGGCGAAAAAAAACATTACAACGGAGGGTAAAATTCCTTCCTGGACTCCAAGTGGCAATCGGAATATCCTGGATCAACTCAACTTTAATGTATCAATAACGTACAATCACATTAACAAAGTTACATTGTTGGTTGCCTTAATTTCATAGGGATGAGACAATATTTCCTTAGGTCTTGACTGGTCACTTAGTTTGAACGATTCAGAGTTGGTAAGTAGATCCATCATCAGTCAAATGGTAAATCTCAAACTGAGACACATGCCTTATTTGTCTGTTGGTACCGAAACTGATCTCTCAGTTGGGTGTTCTGTCCACTTCACACATAAGGTTTATCCTTCCGTTTAAACATCTATATGGTTGTAGAAAAAAATGCCATCAGAACCAAGCATTAGATTAATGAGTAAAAAAATGTTACGAATGTCATTTAGCAAATATAAACTCCATATCCCTACAGGCAACAAAGAGATATACCTGAGGGCTTGCACACCAGGGGTGTCAATTGGTGCCTTGATTAATTTTCCATGCAAGATCCACCGATCATGTAACAGATGGTACTTTGTCGATAATAAAAGCAGCTGACATATTTTAATGGCAAAGGATCGTGCCCTGTTGAAGTACCAGTAATATACTTACCATTTACTGGTCCAGTTGACCTACACAGGTGTACCGATGGGAGCCTGTTGTAATAGTCTTATGTTTCATCTAATATCCTCTCCACTGATTTAACATCCAACAGACTTGTGCTAGGAGAAGTTCTTCAGTGAATTCCCCTCGGTGGCAGGTTCATATAAAAGCTGTATGAGCTATCCCTTATGTTTATGTTCATTTTCTTTAAAGATTTTACATATTCATGTTCTACTGTTTGTACTCCTGATTCATCAGTAAGATTAAAGGATTTTATGTGCGCCTTTATACCCATTATTTGTCCTTAGAGATGAACTTCTGTCCCATTCATATCTAGTAACGCTATTGTAACTCCCCAAAAGCGCTTGTATGGCGGCTGCTTTCATTTCCCTTTTGCTTCACTGTTTTCCATCTATGGAACTTGAGAAGAATGGCCTCGTATTTTCTTTTTTTCGTCATCTGCGGGGGTCCTGAGAAGAACTAGAAATAAAACAAAAATTGATCACTTTCTATTGTAAATTGGTTTTATGGGGACTCAGACTTAGATAAAGGGGGGCCATCATACTACATTGTGTGACGGATACAACTACTTTTTATTTTACCTTCCAAGAATGTCTTTAGTCCTTCAGTAAAGTTTTTGAAACATCACTGTGGCAAACGAAGTGGAAAAGTTATTTCTCTCATCACATCACTTCTCATGTCTGCTATTACACAGATGAATAGAAGGGTGTGTATCCAGCCAAATATCTCATAGAGACACCCCACATATGCCACCATCAACTTCAAATGCATAATCCCGTGAGCAATATCTGGAGAAAGAAATCTTTCAATATAAAGGAATTCTTATTCAGCCACTCTCATTATACCCTGATACTGTGGACCATGGATTACCCAATGGGTTTTTATCTGTTAGTAAACTGTCTTTAAAATCACTTCACCTACACTTTATTTTGTGGGTTGTTTATTTAATGGGTCAAATACTCCCCATTATAATGTAACAGCCTTTGATTTAATAATTAAATCTTACACCTCTTACCACTCATCACCCAATTCGATCTCAACATCTTCAACCCTCGGCCATATAATCCATGTTCCACAGTGTTTGTTGAACGCTTCTTCTTCTTTCTGAACAATCTCTTCCTCACCCAAGACAAAGTCCTATCTATTTTCACTGTCCTCATTATCAGCAGGATATTTTTCAATTTTACAGGTCTCTGTATATAGAAAAATAGACATTGTATATAGTTCGAACCAGCTCTAATAATATCTGAGATGACGTGGTAATATAAGGTAGGTCTTCCTGTTAATGGCATTTCTACCTGTGGATTATTCCCTTTTTGTGTAGGAACTATATCCACTACTATCATCAGCGCATAAAATCTGTTAAGGGAATAACATAGGATATTAAGAATTATATTATAGCAATGAAGTCATACAATTTAATATTAATAACCTTGCAGAACCCTTATGCAATTTTTCTATCTGCAGGATCCCTAGATATACCTTATTGTAAATTTTATAATCATTTTCTTTCTTAATGATCAGTTCCATAGAAGGTTTACATTATCGATAGGAACTTTCATCCGTAAAATACTTAATACGTCACTATCCTTACTACTCATGAACATTCTACCACCTGAGTATTTTTCTATTCCAGCAGCATAGAGATCTGTATCAACATGTAACCCTGCTACTGCCTGATGTGATGCTGAGGACTGGTTGTATATACTCATTACTTTTACTGTACCTACTACCGTGTATGGAGCGTATGGAGCAGAATAGGGACAGTTAGGAATCCTGGTGGTGGTTGGATATAGCTGACTGCCAACCATTGTTTTATTTTTATATATATAGATATATATATATATAATATATATATATATATATATAATTCATAGCACTGATGAATAGATTGTCTTTGTTCAAAACAAAGCTGTATTTATTGGTGCTAGCACCAGAGCAGTTTTTGGGTCGCAGTGCAAAGGACCTTTATCAAGCTGGATGTTGTATTGGTGTGGACGTTTGATTCCTTTGCTATGCATCCAATAAATACCAGCTTTGTTTGAACTAGACCAGGACCGATCTAATTATCAGCTTGCTATATACTTAACCCTAAACGAAGCTTCCCCCGGGCAATGACAGCTAAAAGTGGAGTGCCTTCATCTACCTTATAACCTATATATAATTACAAAAGTGATCGTACAATCTTTATATACAGAAAATCATGGTTCACTGTGCCCATACAGGGTCCAATGTTATCGGATTCCTCTAATGTGTACAAGGAGCGGTAATAGAAATTTTCCATCTTGCCCCATAGGTCTCCTACTGACAAATTCATACATGTCTGTGAGATCCCGTCACTCAGTGTCACAGCTCTGACTTAAACACAAACACACCAATGTCAAAGTAGTGTAAATATGGATTTCAAGATAACAGAACTTAGGCCTGGTCACATACGGACAATTTTCCTTTCCAACGTTCGCTTGCTATAAAGTAGTAGTCCGACCGAACAATTCTATAGGGAGTAGACCACCACAAGTCGCAATGATTTCAGGCTGCCAATTATACCCGTTTGTTTTCCGATCCAGGCAAACAGCCGACTGCCCAGCATTCACCGCACTGCCGAAAACTTTGGAAATATGCGGTCGTTGGCCAGAAAATCTGTTTGTGTGTTTCCCACGCCTTATGATATACTTTCATACAAAAGTAAAGGAATAGTGATGTTTTTCTAACAGGATGATATATATGGCAATTAAAAGAATAATCGAATAATTATATGATCCATAATAATAGACACTGAATGATATGCTGTCAAGAACCGCCTTCGGCTTGTTCAGTGTTTATAATCCATTCGGATCCCCCCTCCCCTCCCTCTAAAATCCTGCGCTTTTTGCCACTGTGGAGACAATAAACAATACCATAGATATAGAACTAAAGTATTGCATCATAAAATTACAAGTGCTTGAAACATGTAACATGAGACAAGAGTCCTTGCCCTGTAGAGCTACCATCTATTTAGGTGGTCAACATACAGATACATAGGAAAGGGTAGAAGGCGGCCATAGATTACTGTGCAGTTGTCAACAGTCCCTAACTGTTTTGGTGCTCGAGAATAGGAATGGAGAGATTAGAATTTAAACTTTTTTTTGAGGTTTTTTTGACTGAAGAAGAGAGGGAGATAGAATTCCAGAGGACTGGAGCCTACAGAGAAATGAGAGGTGGGCAGTGTGAGAGGGGGTCTGATGGTTTCTGTGATGAGCGGAGGGTATGTCAGGACATATTTGGACCAAGAAAAGAAATATAAGGGAGTGCAGCATAGGCGAAGGATTTCAAATATTTAGGGAAGGGTTGTAGTATATGCGTTGTTTAATTGGGAGCCGGGTAATGTGCGTCCAAGAGATTAATTTTCGCACGATTGCAGAGAGAAAGACAAAATTTGTTGGGCGAGTAGGTAGAGCATGGAATGAGGTGGGATAACGACCAGTTTAGGTGGGAAATGTTAGTTTCCATTTAGTCAGGTTAGTTTGAAGGCATCGGTGGCATATCCATCAGGAGACAGCCAGAGAAGTCTGAGATGCGTATTGGGTGTCAGGACTTAGCATGTTAGGTAAAAACCAAAAGGAGTCTATGATATTACCCAGGGAAATAGTAGTCAGGAAACAACAACAGGGTCAAGAACAGAGCCCTATGACCCCACATTAAGAGGAACCGAGAGGATGTTTGATTAATCATATAACACAAAGTAGGTTCTGTTTAGAGAGGTAAAGGAATCTAGCCCGAAAATATGCCTGGAGTGGGATGAACTACTGTGTTGAAATCAAGGAGAAGTTGAGAAGGAATGAGAATAGAAAAGTGACGCTTGGCTTTGCATCCTGGAGGTCATTCACAAAGCGCAAAGCCGCTCAGTGGAGTGGTGCGCAGCACAAACCTGATGCAAAGAGACCAGTAGGTTATGAGAAATGAAGCATAATCTTATATGGGAGAAGACAAGACGTTCCAGTAACTCGGTGAAAGAGAGACCGGCAGTAAGTTACCCAAGCAATGATGGAAGCTTTCTTGACAATTGGTTTTCACATGGGTTGTGTAAAGTAGGACATGGAAAATACCAGATAACAAGTCGGCATTTTAATATGTGGGTTCTAAATTAAGGGGACTGCCTGATTACCGTAGTGCTTCAGTAGAAAGAGGGTGCTATTATCGAGGGACAGAATGTGTTGTGGACAGGACCGAAGAGAGACGAGAGACCTTTTGACTGTTCACAGGACCTAGAAATTCAGAGCAGCGAAGGAGTGTAGGTAAAAGTAATCTGAGAGCTGCTGGTTAGGGTTAAGGAATCTGCTAGGGATGACCTGTATTTTTTTATGGACGTAAATCCAAAAGTCTTGGGGAGTAGTGTGGAGAGAGAAGAGAATCAGTGGGTGGTGTACAGAGACGGAGTTAAAGATACGAAACAAGGGCGACGTGGGGTTTGTTTGTTCTTATTTCTAAGCATTTTTGGTTTTGCTACCTAAGTGCGGGTTGAGAGACCTTGTAGCATAAATCTTGTAATGGACGAAATCCAGATTGTGTACAAAGACTTCCTCCACATCCCTCAGCAAGCACGCCAGAGGTGAGGATTTGAGATGATGGCGGTTTGTGCGTTGCAAGGGACATCTAACATAATATATTTTATTGACATTGGAACTCCATTAATGAATAGAGCATATATTTATGATTCCACTAGATTTTATTTTATATCTACTTATATCTTTTTTGTAGTTATCCCATTATAAAAGTGATATTAGATATATATTAGTGATACCTAGGAATTTGACTATTTGGGTGGGAATATCTAATTTTCACCAAAAAGCCTGATCACTTTATTTCTGATCCTAATGAACCTATTCATTTTAATCTAATTCAGCTGAAACTGGACTTATGCTTTTAACAGTATACCAAATTCATTTTGTTCTGATTACTGTACTTACCTATAATCATAATGCGTGCTGCTTATGACATGTCATGTGTGCAACTGGGTCCCAATCAGATACCCGATGACCTGTCCGTTCATTTCCCCAATGGACCCATATCACACTGCCAGGGTTTAGTACATTGGTTGACAATATTACATCCACATGTTTTTTTCTCTCACAGGAAAGTCTCCTAACAGAAACTGAAAAACTAAAAGAATATACAGAACAGGTACTTGCCTGGGGATTATTGGTTTAAAGCCTCTGATATGCACCTTGTAATTGATAGTTTTTCTTAATTCTACTGATAGAGTTAGACATGGTCAATGCTGAATTGAATTCTATTTGGGGTATTTCTGTTTTCTTTTAAAGAGCATGTTCTCCCCTTAAAGGCGAGGCCACGCTAGCATGTTTTTCATGTTTTTTTCTCAAGCAATTGCGATTTTCCAATTGTATTGAAATTGTGGCAGCGCACCGGAATCTTGCGGTTCCGGGTGCGTTGCGATTCGTGCATGCCGTAGCAATTTGGTAACTCGTGCGATCTGCGTTTTTTCTTACAATCGCATAGGTTTCCATAATGAAAATGGACAAATCGGAAGCGCAAACGTGTAAACCGGGTGCGACTGCCTGTGCGATTCTGGTGCATTGTAGTGTTGCCAAGCCTTAAGTTTTAACACACACAGAGTACCCCTAAACCCTATTTTAGTAATATTTATCTTTCTCCTTGAAGCTCTTGAGTGAAGATTTCTTAGTTTCTAAGTTCTCTGGCCTCTCACCACACTCTACCGCCTCCTTTACTGCTTTGTGTGATTGTGCAGCTGTAAAGCAGCCAGCTCATTGGCTGTCACATAACTGTAAAGGAGGCAGCAGAGACAGCCAGTGACCTGAGATGTCGAGGTAAAATATTTTCACTCAGGAGCGCCAAGGAGAAAGGTAATAATGGAGCACTTAGTGTAGGTTAAAAGCTTCATTGAAGGGGGTGAACATGCCCTTTAAATTAATATTTAGTACAAAAATAAAACTGGGAATATTTATATATATATTGGTTCCATCTCAAGGCACAGTATTTTCACATGAATGGCAAATAAATGCACCGCTAGTGAAAACACTACATATAGTGTTCACATGGACTTTTCTAGTAGTTTCCTATATGTAGCAATTCTCAATAGGAGAAAAACATCCATGGGCTGTTCATGTGGACAAGTAACACTGAACTGTTGACTTTAAACCCCATGCAGCATTTCAATAAAACTGCAGTACTATATCCCTAAAGGGGCCAAAGATGTATCAACCTGCAGTACTAATCCCTAAAGGTGGCAAAGATGTATCAACTGCAGTACTAAATCCCTAAGGTGGCCAAAGATGTATCAACTGCAGTACTAAATCCCTCAAGGTGGCCAAGATGTATCAACTGCAGTGCTAAATCCCTAAGTTGGCCAAAGACGTATGCAACTGCAGTGCTAATCCCTAAAGGTGGCTAAAGACGTACTGCATGCTGTAAAGTAATCCCTAAATGGCAAAAGACGTATCAACTGCCTAACTAATCCCTAAAGTTGGCAAAGCATATCACTGCAGTGCTACCCTAAAGGTGGCAAAGACGTATCAACTGCAGTGCAAAAATCCTAAAGTGCAAGACTATCAACTGTCAGTGCTAAATCCCTAAAGGTGGCCAAAGACATATCAACTGCAGTCTAAATCCTAAGGTGCAAAAGACATATCAACGCAGTACTAAATCTCTAAAAGTGGCAAAAGACATATCAACTGCAGTACTAATCTCTAAGTGGCAAAGACATATCAACTGCAGTACTAATCCTAAAGGTGGCAAAAGAACATATCACTGCAGTACTAAATCCCTAGTTGGCAAAAGACATATCAACTGCGTACTATCCCAAAGTGGCAATAGACGTATCAATAATATTACTATATCTATGGCCACCCTCAGACCTTTATACATGTAACTATTGTCTATAAACTGATTGTAAGGGCCATATTTAAAAGCTAGGTATCGCTTTTTATCGATACCCGCGACATTACAATCGTACCGTAAATTTATGATCGTTAAACTGATCGAAAAATTAACGATTGGTTTTACCAATAGGAAATTTACGATACACCGATCATAATTAACATAGTGATCGTAATCTACGATAACAAATCGTAGATTTACTGATCCCCATGAATCCATTGCCGCAGGTTCACTACCTACACGTATTCTACGATCGAACGAATGTTCGGTCGTAAATTTACGATCGCACATTTACGACCGCGATTGTAAATTAACCCGCGGTATCGCTAGAAAAAGCGATACCGCAGCTTTATAAATATTGGCCCTGAGATTAGTTTTGGTGTGACATATAACCCATCCTCTTAGGTAGTAGCTGGCAGGGGAAAGACATACTGAAAGAACCTGAAAATGGCCACAGTTACAATTTTTCCCTGATATTTTTTTTTTCTGCGATCACCAAAAATGAACCATGCAGACAATCGAGTTGAAGTTTCAAACTTTGTGTAGCTGATGTAAGCCTTTAATTGGGGTATAATAAATAATTTGATGGAAAAATGAATGAGTTCATTTTGTAAATCAATTTAACTGCCACATTTCCCTTTATAAATCCCCAGTATCTGTCATGTGAACACATCACACCTTTCCTTACAGCAGTAATTGGTTAATTAGTAGTATTCCTGTAACGTGCAGCTTATTGTCCATTTGTTAGATAAAAGCAGAGAATGCTGCTCTCTCTCTGAGACTGTTCAGATTCTACAGAGGATTTGGAGAAGAATGGCAGGTGCGCTGGTTACCTCCCCCGGTGTGCACGGCGGGGCAAATGCTGCTAATCCACCACACATCCTCCACCAGAAAATATCCATGCCACGTGACAGGTGATTACTAATACAAGGATACTACTGGTGTGAAATGTTAAGTGAAATGTTATGTACCTGGCAGATCAATACTGTTGATAAAGTTTACCTGCTAATATAACTGTTTGTATAAAGAGTTTCCTGGCAAATAATAACTGATTTGTAAGAGTTTACCTGCTACAATAATAACTGTTTGTGTAAGAGTTTTACCTGGCTAAATAATAACTGATGTGTATAAGAGTTTACCTGGCTAAATATAACTGATTGTGTACGAGTTTACCTGGCTAAATTAACTGATTGTGTAAGAGTTTACCTGGCTAAATAATAACTGATTTGTAAGAGTTTACCTGGCTAAATAATAACTGATTGTATAAGAGTTTACCTGGCTAAATTAATAACTGATTGTATAGGTTTACCTACAACTCTGGTTTAGGTTTCACCTGGCTAAATAAACTGATTGTGTAAATTTACCTGGCTAATAATACTGATTGTGAGAGTTTCCTGGCTAAAATAACTGATTGTGTATAAGAGTTTTAACCTGGCTAAATAATAACTGATTGTATAGAGTTTCCCCTGGCTAACTAATGAACTGTTTTGTAGAGTTTAACCACTGGCTAAAATAACCTGATTGTATAAGAGTTTACCTGAAATAGTAGTTACCTGGCAAATAATAACTGATTGTGTAAGAGTTTACCTGGCTAAATAAAATGATTGTGTAAGAGTTTACCTGGCTAAATAATACCTGATTGTAAGAGTTTACCTGGCTAAATAATAACTGATTGTGTAAAGAGTTTACCCTGGCTAAATAATAACTGATTGGTATGAATGGTAAGTTTAACCTGGCTACATAATAACTGTTTGTGTAAGAGTTTACCTGGCTAAATAATACTGATTGTATAAGAGTTTACCTGTGCTAAATAATAACTGATTGTGTAAGAGTTTTACTGGCTAAATAATAACTGATTGTGTAAGAGTTTAACCTGGCTAAATATAACTGATTGTGTAGAAGAGTTTACCTGGCTAAAAATAACTGATTGTATAAGAGTTTACCTGGCTAAATAATAACTGATTGTTAAGAGTTTACCTGGCTAAATAATAACTGTTTGTATAAGAGTTTACCTGGCTAAATAATAACGGATTGTGTAAGAGTTTACCTGGCTAATAATAACTGATTGTTAAGAGTTTACCTGGCTAATAATAACTGTTGTATAGAGTTTACCTGCTAAATAATAACTGATTGTTAAGAGTTTACCTGCTAAATATAACTGTTTGTATAAGGAAGTTTTACCTGGCTAAATAATAACTGTTTGTATAAGAGTTTTACCCTGCTAAATAAATAACTGTTGTATAAGAGTTTACCTGGCTAAATATAACTGATTGTGTAAGAGTTTTACCTGGCTAAATAATACTGATTGTTAAGAGTTTACCTGGCTAAATAATAACTGATTGTATAAGAGTTTACCTGGCTAAATAATAACTGATTGTTAAGAGTTCCCTGGCTAACTAATAACTGTATTGTATAAGAGTTTACCTGGCTAATAATAACTGATTGTATAAGAGTTTTACCTGGCTAAATAATATACTGATTGTGTAAGAGTTTACCTGGCTTAAAAAAAACTGATTGTAAGAGTTTCCTGGCTAAATAATAACTGATTGTATAAGAGTTTTACCTGGCTAAATTAATACCTGATTGTATAAGAGTTTACCTGGCTAAATAATAACTGATTGTAATAAGAGTTTTACCTGGCTAAATATAACTGTTTTATAAGTTTACCTGGCTAAATAATACTGTTTTAAGAGTTTACCCTGGCTAATATAACTGTTTGTATAGAGATTTACCTGGCTAAATAATAACTGTTTGTATAGAGTTACCTGGCTAAATAATAACTGATTGTATAAGAGTTTTACCTGGCTTAAATAATAACTGTTTGTATAAGAGTTTACCTGGCTAATAATAACTGTTTGTATAGAGTTTACCTGGCTAAATAATAACTGATTGTGTAAGAGTTTACCTGGCTAAATAATAACTGTTTGTATAAGAGTTTACAACCTGGCTAATAATCACTGATGTGTAAGAGTTTACCTGGCTAATAATAATAACTGATTGTGTAAGAGTTTACCTGGCTAAATAATAACTGATTGTAGAGTTCCTGGCAATAATAACTGATGTATAAGAGTTTACCTGGCTAAATAATAACTGATTGTATAAGAGTTTACCTGGCTAATAAAAACTGATTGTTAGAGATTTACCTGGCTAAATAATACTGATGATAAGAAGTTTACCTGGCTAAATAATAACTGATTGTAAGAGTTTACCTGGCTAAATAATAATGATTGTATAAGAGTTTTACCCTGAATAATACTGATTGTATAAGATTTACCTGGACTAAATAATAACTGTTTTATAAGAGTTTACCTGGCTAAATATACGATTTGTATAAGATTTAACCTGGCTAACTAATAACTGTTTTGTATAGAGTTTACCTGGCTAAATAATAACTGATTGTAAGATTTTACCTGGCTAAATATAACTTTTGTATAGAGTTTACTGGCTACAATAATAACTGATTGTATAAGAGTTTTACCTGGCTAATAATAACTTTGTATAAGAGTTTACCTGGCTAAATAAGAACTGATGTATAAGAGTTTAAATCTGGCTAAATAATACTGATTGTATAAGAGTTTACGCTAACCTGGCTAAATAATAACTGATTGTATAAGAGTTTACCTGGCTAAATAATAACTGATTGTATAAGAGTTTACCTGGCTAAATAATAACTGATTGTGTAAGAGTTTACCTGGCTGATCAATAACTGATTGTATAAGTTTACCTGGCTAAATAATACTGATTGTAATACGAGTTTATTCGGCTATAATAATGATAGATCCTGAATTACTGATGTGGTATCTGTAAATAGATTGTATAGATTCCTAGGCTAAATAATAACTGATTGTGCAATGAGTTTACCTGGCTAAATAATAACTGATTTCTAAGAGTTTACTGGTAATAATAATGTTGTATAATGAGTTTACCTGGCTAAATAATAACTGATTGTTAATAGTTTCCCTGGCTAAATAAATAACTGATTGTGTAATAGTTTACCTGGCTAAATAATAACTGATTATAGAGTTTACCTGGCTAAATCATAACTGTTGGATAAGAGTTTACCTTGCAAATAAAACTGATTGTAAAGATTTACCGGCTGATCAATAACTAATTTTATAACATTTTAATTAGCTGATCAATAACTAATTTTATAAGAGTTTACCTGGCTGATCAATAAATCATTATTATAACATTTTACCTAGCTGACTAATTTTCGGTTTGGTAAACAATTATTTATTTGTCAACCAGGTAAAAGTTAAAATCACACAATTGTTCTGTGTTCATTTTGCTAGCATTTTAAAGCATTTTCCTAGCGGCAGCTCTAAAAAAATCACTGGTTAAATGTTGGTAACAGCTAGTCATTTGTGTAAAAATGGAGAGGGAAGGGGTTATCCAGGCGTGTGGTGACAGTTTAGCTTAGAAAAAAGAACCCAGCCATATGGGCAGGTCCAGAGGAAGGCTGCTGAGGGCCCCTGTGCAAAATACTCTGAGGCATGTTTGTAAAAGTACGAACACCGTCAAATTGTACATTTACTGACAAGCTGCAACATTTCCATAAACAATACCATGTTTTATCAAATTACTGAATGGTTATATATGGGAGATTTACGGTTGCGATCAGAAAATTATGCATAAGATAAACAAATATTTATAAATAGTGCCCTATATACTGGCCCCTGATCAACTGTATACCATTTAAACCATTTTGTTTGGGGTTCTGGGCAATTGCCTATTATGACCCATGATAAAACTGGCCCTGCATATATGCTATTGTCCTAAAGAGAGTTGTTACCTCATCCATTTAAAAAGGAAAATTACTATATTGAAATGCTGGTCAGTATTTACATGATGCAGGCTGCAGTTCAGTTTAGCCTTGCAGCATGTATTTAGCCTTGCGACATTTAGTTTTCAATCACATTCAGATTTAAAGAGAAGGGTTTGCAACCCTAATAATGTTTATGTGAAATAAACTTTTTAGAGGAGAATATATATAGGTTAAATAGAATACAATATGAAGATATTATTGCCTTAAATATAGTGCTTTTAAGATACTACATTCAAGTACAACTATACTCCTCTCCACCCCGTTCCACCTGACATGGCAGTCAGTAGTACCCAGGCTGCAGAAATTAAACCGCAAAGTCCTTTCCGCAGGCTTTGCCTTTTATCTTCTACAATACTTACTTAAAGCTCCCACTCCACTTCTGCCTTCGCGGTCCCGGCCAATGAGGAGACTGGCTTCTATAAAGTGTGTCTTCTCATTGGCCAGGGTTACCGACTGAATTGAAGACGAAGCAATGAAGAAAACTTGTAAGTATTACAGAAGATAGAAGCAACCTAGTGTTGAGGACCTCACAGTTAAGGTCCTCACCCTGGATACTAACCATCAGTGGGTAGGGGGAGTATAGTTGTCTTTTCACTTCTCTAATATAACTTATAAAATGTATAAATGCTCAGTGACTGTCTTGTATGAAAATTACAATGAGATATTGTGCTACCTTAATATTCCTCTTTTCTATATTGAGTGTTTGTATGTCTCAATCTCAAATAAACCCAATCTATGGCTCTTTTACCCAAGGATATCATCATGGGGCTAAATAAAGCAATGCTACTTCCTTTGTGCAAAGATCCCCATTGGACCTCACATTAATGGTGATGACTGTAAAGTGAATTGTATAATTCCAGATGTGATGTGATTTTTAAAATCTTTCAGATTGTAAGTACCAAGAAATTTGCTGCTGTGGAAGAACATTGACGAATTTGAGTTTGTCTACTGGTAAAAGTGCCTTAATTCACACTGATGAAGATGAAGTCAGGATAAAAGATCTATATAGACAGATGTAAGATACCATCAGAAATGAAACCTTATTTATATAACATATTACTTTGAATTGTGTTCTCCCTTCCATTTAAAGTTCCCGGGTCAGACCCTAAACTGCACAAGACCCTTACATCTTACCTGTAATTCTAAACCTAAACTAGCATTGGCTGGTTTAGACCAGTAAATACCTACATAGATACCTGCAAACCTTTCTGGGCAGAGAGGAGGTATATCAGTGGGACCTATCAACACCTCACCTAGCTCAGCCACTGTAGCACCACAGCCATGAAATGCCCAGTCCGACAAACAGGACCATTCCAGCAGACAGACCAGTTGGGAGATACAAATATAATGTCTCCTAAAGCTGGGTACACACAGTACCAATAATGGGACGATTCTGTCTGACTAAGATATGTGGGCCAAAAAAACAGCTGATCCTGCATCCAAAGAACTACTCCATATTGTAGAGTTGATAGTGGCCCATGGCTCCCTGAACAGTTTTCCTAATCAAAGTATTCTGAGAGACAGTGGTGTAACTAGGAATCACTGGGCCCGCAGCAAAACTTTTCATGGTTTTCTGGCATGAGGCTGTATCTTTGAAAGTAAGAAGATGGGGTCCCCCAGTGGTTGCAGTTTCTGCTCCCATGGTAGTTACGCCCCTGCTGAGAGCTTTTGGGAATGTATGTAGGTTTTTTACCAGTTTCCAACAGACCAATGGAACATGATATAATTCTGTACCATGTGTAGCCAGTTTTACAAATGTCCTGGAGTTTTCTGAGCTGCAAAACAATTACAAATGTTTTATTATGTTTTGTGATGTGAACATTATGGTCTGTCTGAAATGTTGGATCTGTCTTTGCAGGAAGCGTGAACGAAACCTACTGCTTGATGTTATGGTGATCATGTATACCAGGAGATGGTTTGTGGGAGAAGCCATCCCTCATGTGAGAAGGGCCCTAAGGAAATGTGGTGCTTTTCCAGATGATATGGATTAGATATGGGACTTGAATCATAAACGTAATTAAAAATGGAATGAAATAAAATGTACACTGAAAAAATTACTTAATTTCAATTTATATTTAAAAACTTACAAGTTAGGGTATCCAGGTGTAGTAGCAGGAAATTCCAGTATGCCTCACACCTCCGGTTTCCACCGTACTTTGGAGGTAAGTCACAAAAAAGAAGTTGGGTGTAGCATACGTTACCACAGGAATAGAGCCGTGCAAACAAATGAGTTTTATTGAAAAAAACGTGTGCTATATGTTTCGGACAAAGGTCCTTTCTCAAGTACTTGCCCAAGCTCAGTCCCCCAGCCCCCTGCCAGACTTATCTGACTCTCTGTGAGGGTGAAGCCTGCTCAGTAATCCCAATGAGGCAGCATTAGTAGAGAGAATTTTATACCATGCATTCCACGAACCAACTATCACCACTACATCTACAGCAAAAATATGCCTACCATCGCAAATCCCATTCATTTGGCCATCGCATTTCGATTGCAAAGAAAAATGGGAAAGGCAGTCCTGGCAGGAACGGTCTAATGTAGGTGGGATCGCTCGGGTAAGTAAAATCTTCGTAATCTTTTCTAGGTATGGCCCACCTCCATTAGACTAATATTTACATCTGTGGTGAAGATCAAGACTAAAGTGGAGCTAAATGACCATGTCGGTCACCATTGGGTTCTGGTAGTAGTAGGGCTGCTGAATAGTGGAAGCATTTAAAAATAAAATTAATACATAACATTAGTTAGCAATATCTTGTCTATAAATCAAGAAAAATGTGTTGTTAGTTTAAATAAATTTCGAAAGTTTTGAACCACTCATAAGTGCTTCCTCCAGAGCGATTTACTTGTAAAGGATTTTCTGTTTTAAAGGGGTTTGTCTGTTTTTAAGGGTGCGTTAAGAAACAAAAGTGTTTAGACAAGAAAGGTTTTTAAGAACAGTGTGCTGTTTTCTCTTGTGTGTATTGCTGTTGCTGTGAATTGCTGTTTAGTCAGAGGTGAGTGGTTGCCCATTTGGGAATCTGAGGTCCAGAATCTAAAGAGGAAACTTGCAGCATTGCAGGGCTGACAAATCTGGGGGAACTGCAGGTACTGGCAGGGCCAGTAAACTGGAGGGTGGAAATGGGCAGATAGGAAGATAGATTTGTAGGGTTCCCAGGGGAAGTAGGGGACGGAAGGATAGGGACGATTCTTTCCACTGGTTGATCCCAACAGATTTGCCGTTTTAGGAGAGATGTGAAGGGCGATGGCCGGAGGTAGCGTATGGAGCGCGGCCTTTCCCTTGAGCACCCAGGGGATCACCATCTCCAATACAAGGGAGGAGAAACTGGGGGGCTAGAAAGTGATAGGTGGTAGTGGTAGGGGACTCCATTATTAGAAGGGTAGATAGGGTAATCTGTCGCCAAGACCCCTAATGCCGAACAGTTTGTTAAGTTAGAGTTGGAGGTGTGAAGTCCTTAAAAATGATTTCCGAGAGTTAGGGGCCAAGTTTAAGTAGGAAACCTCAAGGTTAGTGATTTCAGAAATACTACCGCAGCCATGTGCTATGATAGGGATGCAACGGGGGCTTAGCAGTATAAATGCGTGTGTAATGAGATGGGGTTTGGGTTTTTAGAGAACTGGGCTGACTTTTCTGTTGGCTACAGTAGAGACAGATTGCACCTCCATGAGGATGGTTCAGCTGTTTTGGGGGAGAAGATGGCTAGGGGGTTGGAGTTTTAAACTAGGTATGGTAGGGAAGGGTATGTTGAACTACACAGGGGAGAGTTGATAGGAGATCAGGGGGCTAATGACACAACGGAGGGAGGAGACGGGGGGGGGGTGACAGCAACAGAGGTTAAGGAGGCATTACGTACAAGTATAAAGTTAATCAATTGATATCTAAAATGTATGTTTACGATTGCAAGAAGTTCTCGCTGGAAAACCTGGGGAACATAAACTAATGCTTTAAAGAAAAGGTTGATGTGATCGGATAGCAGAAACATGGCTAAATGATTCACACAATTGGACAGTAAATTGAAGGATACTCCTTATTTAGCATGACCAGAGTTAATAAGAAAGGAGGGGGAGTATGTATGGTATGTTAAACAGAATTGAAGCCAAATCTAAAAGTATGGAATAGATGGGGGTGGTAAACGATATGGCAGAAGAAACAATCATGGGTAGAGCTGTTGTACGGAACACGAAGGTGGGTAAATTAATTGTTGGGTTGTATAAGCCGCCAAATGCCGGGGAAGAGGTGGAAATGAATCTCCATATGCAGTTGAGGGGGGCATGTTTTGGTTATGGGGGATTTAAAACTACCCTGATATAGATTGGATAGGGTAACTGCCAGGCACCTCAAAAGGTATAAGTTCTTAAATTTCCTTTATGAGCTGTAACATTTCAGGTAACAGACTCGTTTCTCCCGGAAACGACAGCCTTTGGTCACAATTTAACACACAAACAAGCAACAGTCTTTGGTTTGATTTTCAAACTGACCTCAGTCGTTTTATTAGGATATTAGCTCACACAATAAAATAAAAATCCTATGCACACTGGCCTTACTAATACCAAATAAGAGCCCTGACTGTTTTGAACAGACACACAGTCCAGTACTCACAAACTACTACCAGAACCCAATGGGTAGTGACATGGTCATTTAGCTCCACTTTAGTCTTGATCTTCACCACTACATCTACAGCAAAACTATGCATACCATCGCAAATCCCATTCATTTGGCCATCGCATTTCGATTGCAAAGAAAAATGGGAAAGGCAGTCCTGGCAGGAACGGTCTAATGTAGGTGGGATCGCTCGGGTAAGTAAAATCTTGCTAGTGTATGCCCACCTCAATTAGACTAATATTTTACATCTGTGGTGAAGATCAAGACTAAAGTGGAGCTAAATGACCATGTCGGTACCCATTGGGTTCTGGTAGTAGTAGGGCTGCTGAATAGTGGAAGCATTTAAAAATAAAATTAATACATAACATTAGTTAGCAATATCTTGTCTATAAATCAAGAATAAATGTGTTGTAGTTTAAATAAATTTCGAAAGTTTTGAACCACTCATAAGTGCTTCCTCCAGAGCGATTTACTTGTAAAGGGATTTTCTGTTTTAAAGGGGTTTGTCTGTTTTTAAGGGGTGCGTTAAGAAACAAAAGTGTTTAGAACAAGAAAGGGTTTAAGAACAAGTGTGCTGTTTCTCTTGTGTGTATTGCTGTTGCTGTGAATTGCTGTTTAGTCAGAGGTGAGTGGGTTGCCCATTTGGAATCTGAGGTCCAGAATCTAAAGAGGAAACTTGCAGCATTGCAGGGCTTGACAAATCTGGGGGAACTGCAGGTACTGGCAGGGGCCAGTAAACTGGAGGGTGGAAATGGGGCAGATAGGAAGATAGATTTGTAAGGGTTACCAGGGGAAGTAGGGGACGGAAGGATAGGGACGATTCTTTCCAGCTGGTTGATCCCAACAGATTTGCCGTTTTAGGAGAAGATGTGAAGGGCGATGGCCCGGAGGTAGCATGTATGGAGCGGGCCTTTCCCTTGAGCACCCAGGGGATCACCATCTCCAATACAAGGGAGGGAGAACTGGGGGCTAGAAAGGATAGGTGGTAGTGGTAGGGGACTCCATTATTAGAAGGGTAGATAGGGTAATCTGTCGCCAAGACCCTACATGCCGAACAGTTTGTTAGAAGTTAGAGTTGGAGGTGAAGTCCTTAAAAATGATTTCCGAGAGTTAGGGGCCAAGTTAAAAGTAAGGACCTCAAGGGTAGTGATTTCAGAAATACTACCGCAGCCATGTGCTATGATAGGGATGCAACGGGGGCTTAGCAGTATAAATGCGTAGTGTAAGGAGATGGGGGTTTGGGTTTTTAGAGAACTGGGCTGACTTTTCTGTTGGCTACAGTAGAGACAGATTGCACCTCCATGAGGATGGTTCAGCTGTTTTGGGGGAGAAGATGGCTAGGGGGTTGGAGTTTTAAACTAGGTATGGTAGGGAAGGGTATGTTGAACTACACAGGGGGGGGAAGTTAGGGATCAGGGGGCTAATGACACAACGGAGGGAGGAGACACGGGGGGGGGGTGACAGCAAACAGAGGTATAGGAGGCAGTAACGTACAGTATAAAGTTAATCAATTGAATATCTAAAATGTAGTGTTTACGATTGCAAGAGTCTCGCTGGAAAACCTGGGGAACTAAAACTATGCTTTAAAGAAAAGGTTGATGTGATCGGTATAGCAGAAACATGGCTAAATGATTCCACAATTGGACAGTAAATATTGAAGGATACTCCTTATTAGACATGACAGAGTTAATAAGAAAGGAGGGGGAGTATGTATGTATGTTTAAACGAATTGAAGCAAATCTAAAAGTAGTGGAATAGATGGGGGTATAACGATATGGCAGAAAACAATATGGGTAGAGCTGTGTACAGGAACAAAAGGTGGGTAAATTAATTGTTGGGGTTGTTATAAGCCGCCAATGCGGGGAAGAGGTGGAATGTAATCTCCATATGCAGTTGGTATGGGGCATGTTTTGGTTATGGGGGATTTTAACTACCCTGATATAGATTGGAGTAGGGTAACTGCCAGCACCTCAAAAGGTATAAAGTTCTTAAATTTCCTTTATGAGCTGTAACATTTCAGGTAGCAAGGACCGTTTCTCCCAGGGAGACAGCCTTTGGTCCAATTTCACACACACAAGCAACAGTCTTTGGTTTGATTTTCAAACTGACCTCATCAGTTTATTTAGGATTAGCTCACACAATAAAATAATAATCCTATGCCACACTGGCCTTACTAATACCAAATAAGAGTCCCTGACTGTTTGAAACACTCACAGTCAATACTCCACACTCTGTGTCTCTACCGGATAATTAGCTGTTGTACCCAGTTCCTACTGGGTGTTTACACCCGGACACTCAGAGGTACGTCTGCCTGCTTGCGACCCACAGGTGCGCCATTGCTGATCAAACTCTCCTCCAAAGCAGGCTACACTGCCCTTTTAATTAGTGAGCTCCAGCCACAGGGAATTAATTGATCTAAACTGGACTGGACCAGCACTGAACCATTTACCACATTAGTGTCTTGGGCCACAGTAGCAAACTATATCACAATTTAAATCATTTTATGACTTTCTTACATTTACACCTTTACAGAGCATTTTCTTTCACAGACGGTACAAGTTCCTACTAGACAGAATGCGTTGTTAGATCTTGTGATATCTAATAACCCTGAGCTCATTTTGGAAATAAAACGTAATGGGAAGCTTAGGGAATAGTGATCATGATATAGTATCATTTATTATAGGTTGCAAAAGACTAAAGTGCACTGGGTTAGCAAAAACTTTAACTTTAGGAAAGCTAATTTTATGCTGTTAAAGGAAACACTCCTGCTCAAAGACTGGGGGGAAATTGTTTCTAGGTAAAGATACTGAGCAGATGTGGACCACTTTTAAAGGGATATTTAACTATTACATTTATAAATTTGTAGCTTTAGGGAACAAGTGTAAGAAAAATTAGGTCCACTTCTGCATGGCTTAATGCTCAGGTAAAAAGGGAAATGGAATGAAAGAAAAAGGCTTTTAAAATTTTGAATCGAGGGAACGAACAGTCTAGGAGTATAAAGCTGTAATAAAAGAGTTGCAAGAAAAGCAATTAAACTAGCTCTAAATGAAAATGAAATACGGATTGCCGAACAAAGAAAATCCAACCCCAAAAAGTTTTTTTTAAGTATATAGTAAATAGTAAAAAACAGAGGGACTGAGAATGTGGGACCATACACAATGGGGGCTGAATGGGTGTAGGGGATGCCAAAAGGCTAATCTGATAAACTTTTTTTTTACATACAGTTTTCACTAGAAAGAATCCTAGTCCTTACAGCAGGGATTGTAATAATATGCAGGGGAGAAATGAGGAGTATTACATGGCTGACGGGAGGATTATGGTACGGAAACCAATTTAGACAAAGTAAAATATCCAATAATGCCCCAGGACCCAGATGGATGCATCCCCGGGGATGAGGATTTAAACGAGCTTAGTTCAGTTCTATCTGCCACTGTTTCTATCTTTCAGATTTACTTTGTCTGGCAAGGTGCCGCTGAATTGGAAAAAAGCCAATATAATGCAAGATTCACTGCAAGTATGGGGGCGGGACCGGCAGCACGTCCGGATTCGGCGGAGAGAGGCAGATGACTACCACGGGACGCGGCGTGCGGCTTCTAGAAATGCCGGGGGAGAGAGGGAAGGTAGTAAAGTTCAGGGGGACTTCTTTTAAAATTATATGTTAGCGGTTGGGGTGGGGAAAGGCAAAACTATACAGGCCAAGGGTTCTGGGCAGGGGGAGGGATCGCAAAATGGGAGGGAGAGGAGGGGACGGAGGGGGAGAAGGGCTGCAGTACGCATGCCAAACTGTCCCGGAGGAGAGACAGGAGGCAGAGTCCTTTGGACTTGCACTCCTGGTGAAGCCGTTTTGGAATTTGGGCGGGACACAGGGAGAACCATATGGAGCTGGGATGTGAGAAGGATTTTAATTCACAAGACATGGTGGGGCCCATATTAGTGGGGGGATTATAGTTTTGGGGGGAAATGCCCTTTTAAAACTTTTCTCATAATAACATAGCCAAGATACAATATCGCAGTGGATTGAGTTTCGAAAATAAAGAATATTGGCAGGTACTGGTATTTATACATAAAGTAGAGTCAGGAAAGAAATTTTTTCCCCCTCCATTACGGTGTTTTTTTTTGCCTTCCTCTGGATCAACTGTTAGGCAGGAAATGTGGGTATTGCTGAGTAGATTGGACTAGATGGACAAATGTCTTGAAGTTATAATAAACATCAACTATTCTTACAGATATTGCAATATCCCAATATTTATAAAAACCCGGCTTACTGAGAAAATTCTAAGCAGCATTTTGTTGTTTTTGGATGGCTGGGCTTTCTTTAGAACTGATAGATCCACTTGCTTATTGTAGAAAAAACAGGTGGTCATCTATGTCTATTCACAAATACGAACTGGTGTGCTGATTCACCTATTGTAACTCCTTTCTGTTCCATGGAATACTCGCAGTGGCGTAACTAGGAACCACTGGGCCCCCCAAAACCATGATGGAGCCCCTATGTGTGCTTCGTCCATAGTGGTTTTCTGAGAGGAGGCTATATCCATCATAGGAAAAATAAGAAAATGGTCCCCCCTTGGCTCCTGATGCAATTGTAAAGATTGCGCTAAAGACTCTTGGGGCCATATTTATAAACTCGCGGTACTGCAAATAATCGATACTGCGTGTTATTGGTAAAGTATGACAGCAGCCATAAATGTAAGTCAGTGATCGTACATTAATGGCGAACGTTCCTTAATTTATTATTATTATTGTGGATTTATATAGCGCCAACATCTTCACATCAGGCCCTGCCCCCGAAGAGCTTACAATCCAAGCACATTTTACAACCTATCAGTATGTCTTTATGATTGAGGAGTGCCTGGAGGAAACCCACGCAAGCACAGGGAGAACATACAAACTCCTTGCAAGGCATCAGTGCTAACAACTGAATACCATGCGGTAGTAGAATACTATTATTCTATGGGGGACTGTAAATCTGCGATTGCGGTCGTAGATATATGATTGTTATTGTAGATTTACGATAACGATTGTAAATTAACAATTGTTTTAATGACCATTATCGCTAAAAAGCAATATTGCCCTAATATAAATATGGCCCTTGGTGACTTTTTTTAACACTTTATAGTCCAAATACCTTGGTTGGTCTTGTTATTGTTGCTGGGGATTTTAATCAAGGCAACTTAACCTTAGCAAAAGTTTAGCAACAGTTTAAAGGGCATGTCTACCCATAAAACAAAACACTGGCCATATGTCAAATACCTGCCCCAAACCACAAGTGATATATTTAGAAACTTATTAGATGCATTGCTAACCAGATATGTAAGGATAATTATTGCCTTCATTCTGGCAGAGTAAGCTGGCTCCTTCTCTGCTGTCAATCATGGCTGTGACTGCTTCATCACAACTAATGATTGACTGCTGATTGCCCTGCTGCCTCCTCTGCACATGTTCAGAGAAAAAGTTCTCTGAGCCAAGGAGGAGGCAGATACCTTTACCAGAAAGGAATAGAACTTATCATTAAATATCTGGTTACAAATACATGTAATAAACCCGTAAAAATAGCAGTTGGGGGTGCTGTCAGATAACTGTTTTTTGTTTTAAGGGTGGACATGCATTGCCCTTGTTATCTCTCTTTCTGGCAGAGGTTGACAACTCCCCCCTGCTCAATGAGGGGTAATAATTATTTAAAGGGCATGTCCACCCCCAAAACTATTTTTTGCTGTAGTGTAGGGAGCGCTATCCTTTGTACTTTTGCCATATACTTTCATTATTTTTTTGGAACAGTTATCAAGTTATTTTCATTTTTGTGTTTCTTATTGGTGTAGCAATTGATTTCACTCCTCCAATAGTGGGCAGTGTGCTTGCAGTCTATGGAGATATGTCCACCAATCAGAAGGGTTTGCATAATGGTTAAAATAGCCCGTACTCCATTTATATTAAACATACCGAATACTGAGCAACTGATTTGCAAGTATACCACCTGGATTCTGGGATTGTACATTAACCACATTCCCCACTATAGTCATTAGAACTACATGAATCTATCGCTGCTGTTTTGCAGCGATCAACCAACACAGTTGTTAAGACACAACAGTTGTTACATACAAGCAGGCTGACATTTATTCACACTGGTTGCCTTTACACTGTGAATTTATAAACTCACTTTGCTGCATGTGTTTTTGATACCTTTAATTACCATGTTTTCTCTCATAGACTGGTTTGCAATCATTCTCTGTTTATTAACTGGAGAGTATTTTGGTGAAATTGTGGACCAGATATTCCAATACATCAATAGTCTGTTACTCAGATCTCTGATTGAATATTTACTTGGGACAGCAACCAAACTTTACAGGAATTTTTTTTATCTTCAAACACAGAAGCCAATACTGAGAACTAATTGAGAGAGCCATTTGAACTAAGGGCTGCCATTCAAGTACCACCAGAATCACTCATAAGCTTATATCCCAGTACATGCCTCAGTAACAAACATACAACCTCAAATGAAATGGCAAAACGAAACTAGCTCTCCTTACGAAACAGTTCAATATTTGTAGTGACTCCTAAAACCCACCCCCAATATCTGATTGATCCAAGATCGAATCAGATTTAAGATTGTATTTAGACCAATGAGATTTTGGGGGGGTGTTTATGAGACACATAAAACAGCATGAAATCTCAGAGAAGCTCAGTTTTTAATCACAGTGGGGGAGGCCACACTGCAACTGCAGGAATCGTCGCACAAAATCGCGAGCGTTATCGCACGCTGAGTGTGCTGCGCGATTCTTGCGCGTTCGGTGTTTTTGCGCATGTGGTTTTTGGCCTTTTCGCTTTATGGACAACGCATGCGTTAACGCACCAAAATGGTTGAAACGCAGGCGTTACCTACACGCGATCACGGACGGACGCGCAAATCGCAGGAGCATGGAAATTTCGCGGGTAAGGGAAGGAATGCTTCCTTTGACAAATCGCCTGCAAAATAGTGACTAACCCAATTGCCTATGTAGTTGCACTATTATTTTCACCATTCCCTGACAAGCACTCTCAAACAGCAAAGGGCAGATAGGGAATGTATAGGATAGGGGTTGTATATTGAAAACATGCAGTGTAAATACAACCAGGTTGTAATGAATGCAGCCCTGCTACTTACATTTACTATAAGCATCCCCCAATAATGAGATTATCTGATGACTAAATATATATCCAATTACAATATAATATTATAAAATAAAAATATGCTTAGAAATGCAAATTCACAGTTTATTCCTGTGCTGAGCAGGGAAATGATTTCTCTATTGCCCCAGAGCACATAGCATAGCCAGGAAAAACCAACTTGGACACCTCATTACACAGAAAGTGAATGGTTGGGTAATCCACTGGAATGGCGGCAACTAAACAGTCACTATGTTATGTAACATAGTAACTCTTTAGTTTCCGCCATTCACATGGCAGGACGCACATAAGTAAAAAGACCTTTTAAATGTTGCAACAAAAATGAAATTTATTGCAAGCACTTTCTGTACATTTCCTTTAAGGTAACAGGTATAAAAGGACATTGATACTGAAAACAATTGTTATCTTTAGAACTGAAATATTTTCTGCTAGGTGCAGTTTTGCTATAAATAGAATGGAGACAGTGTTCATGCAAATCATGTGAATTGCATGATGGGAAATTCCCTCTTTCAATGCTGCCTCATAGTGATTACTGAGCATGCTTGCCGTCCTCTATAAGGAATAGTTAGAGGCAGAAACAAATTACACCAGAAATGGCTCCTACTCTTTAATTTCTGGGACTTTGAACAGACATTACAGGAGAACTGTTTGGAGCAAAGGGGTAAGGTGAGGATTTTTGAACACTACACAGTGAGGCCAGTAGTAGGTTAAATTTTAGTTTTGGGGGTGGATATGCCCTTTAAATATAGCGCATGTTGCACAGGTATGAAAATTCACCACAGGAAAAATATTTCTGGTCAAACTGTAGATTTGCGTAGGCTGAGGCCACACTATGTGTAGGCTGAGGCCACATGACCAATTATGCACAAAAAAAGCCCATAAATTTGCAGATAAATTGTAAACGCTTTCACAGATTCCTTAGCTAGGTAATAGCACATTGCTCCTATGTGTCCCCCAATAGACATTAAGGCACACACACCTATATTATTCTTACACTGGCCTAAATAGAAGTTAGAGGGAATGGTGAACTGGGAGTCAACACTGACCAGTATTTGATGTTTGACTCACAATCACCTACTAGAAATTAATGGAGAGTGTAGAGATCGGAAAAGTTGGGTGGAGAAAATTTTGGTAGAATCCATCAATTCAGAATCCAAGTTATTAAATCTGCAAAAAAATACTAAATGTGTGAATCTCCAGGTCTAGAAACATCCTAAAATCCTAAAACATGGGGGTGTGGCCTGAGATGGCGTGAGGCAGGACGCAAAAGTGAGTAGCTCCTCTCTGTGTCTATAACCCAAATATAATCCTGGAGGAAACAAACTATTAATCAGCACCCCAACAGCCCGGGAATACCCTGGGACCCTGAGGAACACCATAAACATCGGGCAGGCTGACTCAGCAACCCCTAACAACACACACCAGACCTGTGGGCCTGCCAACTGCCCTGCACCGGCGCTACTGACCTACCCTCTGCTGAAGCAGAGGCTGCGTCCCCGAGACACCCGACCCATAGGGAGTGACGACCAACCCCACTATGGCGGTGACCCATGTATTAGGGGAGGCTCTACGCGGCGGATCCTGTAGGCCCCGTCGGCCGGTAGCTGTCTGGAGCTGGGCCGCAACATACAGCTGCAAGCTCCGTGGATGCACCCTGAGAGAGCTGCCGGGTAAGAAACCCCTGTACCTACCAGCCTGGGAGGTCTGGACGGGACCAGGAGGGAGAGTCCAGTCTTACATCACTACCCCTTTACTCCCCTAGACCAGCCGGTAGACCGCAAACAGTGGGACCAGGCGCCATGCGGTCCCCAGTGTGAGTGAGGCCCCCAGCATAGAGACACAGCTGCCCCAGCTCCTGTCTGTCCCATGGCAGATCGGTGGCACTAACCTGAGGAGACTGGACAGACCGTAAAATCACACCCAAGGCACAATAAAAAACACCATCCTGGGGAGACAAGGCCAGCCCTGCTAATAACTACCATCCACAGGCAAGACCTGGCATGATTTAAGATAAGATAACCTGCATTGGAGTTCCCATATCAGTAAATCTACTCTATCAATTGCTAGCGGTATACCATACACCATAAAACCCACAACCAAAACTGCCAACCCTCACTCACGATACTTACTTGACATGTCTCCTCCGAGGAAAAACCAGGAGAGCGTCGGAAAGCTGGAAAAGTTCCATTGTCAAGATAAAGACGGCCCGAACAAGGCGTCTCGGGCAGGGACCCTGCCCAGAGGGAGGAACCACCATCAAAGAGCGATATGGGAAAAGTCCTAGATGCCATTTCCACCTGCCGAACCACCCTAACTTCTAAAATGGAAGAGCTAAAAACAGACATATCCCTTTTGAGGCATGATCTGGACAACCTTAAAAGTAGAGTCACAGAAACAGAGGCCCACACATGAGAAAGGGACACAGACCATCATAAAACCATAATCCAGGACCTACAATCCCGCCAAGATGATATGAGATTCGTGGGCCTCCCGGAGAGGGCTGAAGGCCCAGACCCTGTTAAATTTCTAGAAGATCTCCTACAATCTACATTTGGAAAAGGAAGTTTTTCTGGTCTCTTTGCAGTGGAAAGAGCCCACTGTACCACCCCACGTCCTCCCCCTCTGGGAGCGCCACCACGCACATTTATAGCCAAATTTCTGAATTACATAGACCGAAATATGGTATTAAAATTAACGAGGGAACATCAAATTCCAAAACGCCACAATAGTAGCGTACCCAGACTTCTCCATGGAGGTCCAGAAACGTAGAGCAAAAAACATGGATGTTAAACGTCGACTAAGTAACTTACAACTAAAATACGCTATGCTTTACCCAGCCAGACTCCGAGTGGTAAAAGGAGACTGTACACACCTATTCTCTACCCCCGAGGAGGCCTCGAACTGGCTTGACTCGATGGAACAATGATAAACGTTCACCAAACCCCGAGTGATTAAAGGCAGCCGCACACATATACTCCTTACCTCTGAGGAGGCCTCAGGCTGTCCCGACTTGATGGACCACCCATAATCACCCCTATATAGGTGAAAACCCGTTTTCATATACCCAAAAATGCTTTTACGGGTCCCCTAATGAACAATAAAACTATCCAGATATATCCTCCAACACCGCTACAACCAATTCAAGACAGAGGAACCCATAGATAAATATACTCACTCTTATTCATCCCAGGATAAAATCCCTTATTATAAAGCGCCTACCCCATGCTACTTCTTTGGACCACCACAACTCAAGTTTCCCTAGAACTAACTGTCACACAGAGAGGAGCCCCAACAAAATAAAAACAACTACTTTAAATCCAACACAAGTCCTGACCTGGGCCTGTGTTCAGCGAACATAACTTGCCCCACTAGAAATACAATAAGCAACAAAAATAACCCTTGTCATATACGAAACAACACAACAAAAATGTTTTTGTTTAAAATGTTATTGGGAATGGGATGTATGCTCGCATTGTTGTTTAAATGTAGAGCTGGGTTTTATGTAAATAGTTCGGTATCCAAACCTACAGTGTTAAAAAAAAGTGTGTGTCATAACAATCAAACAGTCCAAAACGAGCTTGACGTATACCAGTTGATAAGTACAACACCCAAGGTGTACCATGGTATAAAATCAGCCAACACTCATAAAATCCGTATGCCATGTAGGTATTGCTTATTAACATATCAAATGCTTGTAATAGCATGGCATTGTACATCTCTTGATGCCAATAATGTTGACAATAATGAATGTAGGGTTCAGCTCCAAACTTACAACCTGACATGACCCATACAGGCCTTAAACTCCTGACATGACCCATACAGACCTACAAAATAAAGTAAAACACTCAGCAATCTTAAAATACCTCAAAGAGCAAAAAGATGACGTGATAGTCTTAACAGAAACCCACCTGGTTGGGCACAAACAAATGCCCCTAAAGCGCCCATGGATTGGCTGGGCATACCACTCAGCACTTACCTCCAAATCTAGAGGAGTTGCAGTTCTAGTGGCAAAATCCGTAAATTTTGAATTACTGAATTTGGAGCTGGACCCACAAGGAACATATGTGTTTATATATGAGAAAATTCAGACTTGCCCCATTCAAATTCTAGCATTTTACATCCCCCCCTTTCTCTATGTCTGCAATAGCACGAGGTGTTACGTTCAAAACATCCCACCCCTCCACTCCAACGATCTGGATCGGAGACTTCAATACGGTAATAAACGCCACACAAGACAGATTACAACCGACAGATAGATCACCTCACTGTAAAGCTAGGTACACACGATTAGATATTTCGGTCCGATCGACCGATAGTTCAGTGTATCGGTCGATCGGACCGAAATTATCGCATTCGAAAGTGCCCATGTCCGATCGACCGTTCGTCCAAATCGGACGAAAGGATGATCGGACAGGGTGGAAAACCTCGTCCGATCGTGCGGTCCTCTATGGACCGCACGATCGGTCGCGGTGACTATCTGACGCGGCTGCTTTTGCCGCGACCGACAGTCCTTCCTCCTGGCCGACCGTTCGAAAGTATCGAACGGTCGGTCAGGAGGAAAAATCGCTAGGTGTGTACCTAGCTTTACACTAAAACCAGATTTGGAAAACTCCTAAAAACACAATCTCTACGATGTGTGGAGAATTAAATACCCCACAACTAAAACATACTCCTGTTTCTCAGGAACGCACAATACTATGTCTAGAATAGATATGATCATAAACTCTTTACTGCTACCCAAAGTTAGAGATACAGGTTACCTACCCAGAATTCTCTCGGACCACTCCCCCTGCTGGGCAATGTTCAATTGGGCACAGCACCTCCGACTCCCATGCTGGAGATGAAACCCGTTCTGGCTCCATCTTATACCGGAGGATATTGATTTGTCAGATGAATGGGACACATTCTTTCAGATTAATGAAAACTCCACTAATCCTTTAATCCTTTGGGAAACATGGATGACCTTGTCTAGCACAATAAATAAAATTAAATGAAACTCAGCCACCACAGAACAAGAAGCTATACAAGCCTTAAAAACAGCAGAAACTGACTTCCAAACAGACCCCTCTCAACAAAAGGCCATAGCACTAAAACTTCAAACCAAACTTACGAATCAGATCCTAACAGCTAAAGCCAATAAAAAACTTCACTTTCAGACAGCCAGAATATATGAACATGGAGAAAAATGTGGCAGACTTCTAGCATACCTTTCAAACCATGAACAATGAGCTCCAGTTGTGATATCTCTCCTCACTCCCGACAATACAATTATTAGCAACCCCCCCCCAGGTAGCCCAATTTTTTGCAGAATATTTCCACAAGCTATATGAATCCACATATTCCCACTAGCAAGGGGCACTCGACAGGGATGTCCTCTATCTCCCCTCTTATACGCCCTGGTCGTGGAACCCCTAGCAATCAAACTGAGAACTGACCCATCAATAATAGGGTAAAAACTGGGAACCCAAACAGAAGTGGTCAGCCTGTATGCAGATGACATGCTCTTATACCTAGCCGATCAGGGCTCTTAACTGGATCGGGCACTCACAGTAATTAATGAATATGGGGAATACTCTGGCCTAGCAATCAACTGGTTTAAATCACAAATACTCCCAGTCAATAGCTACTCCTGCAACAATAACAATTTTCAACACAACTTCATTAGAACCAGTGAAATTAAGTATCTGGGCCTAAGAATTACAAGATCACTACATGACTAAACTGTTTTGAATGTTCAACCTCTGATACACTTAATCAAACATAAAATACAGGTCTGGAGCAAACTACCTTTGGGAGTCACCGGGCGTGCAAATATAATAAAAATGATTCTACTCCCAAAGGCACTTTATATTTTATGGCATTCCCCTATAACTATCGCTCTCATATATTTTAAAATTATCGACTCTTTTCTGAAATCTTTTGTATGGGGTTCCAACCGCCACAAAGTGGACTGGTCAGTCCTGAAAAGACCAACAGACATGGGAGGCCTGGCGATCCCTGACCTAAACCTCTATTATCTTGCCTCTCAACTGTCCCACTTATACCACTGGACCCATGCTGAGACCAACAGATAGCTGACAATGGTGGGAGACACTGACTGTATCCCAATTTAATATACCTTCTCTCTAAGGGTAGGGGGAAACCCAACCCGACAACCACAACCCACCCGTTACTACTTCAAGCACGCAAAACTTGGAAGATAGCAATCCAAAAACTACAAATTCCTTGTTTAAATAAACAAACACCGTTATGGGGCAACCCTGACCTCCCAGAATTTCTGACCATACCAAACCCTGACCAGTGGTACAAATACGGAGTCACTCAAATCTCACACTTGGTGGTGAAAAAAAAGTTTAAAACATTTGAGCAGCTCAGTCAAGAATTCATACTGCCTAGTAAAATGTTATTCAGGTACCTCCAAATTAAACATGCTTTTCAAGCGCAATTCAAGGGGCATCCCTTAACATTTGAAAACAACCCACTCCCAATGCTATTTACAGGAGACTCCTCAGCCAAGCTAATTTCTAAGGTTTATCTAGCCTTAAAGGAACTGTAAACTCAGTATTTGCAGTCTTTGCCCTCCGTTTGTATTATTCACAGGGAGGTGAGAACGCTTATTCTCACCTCCCTGTGAATAATATTACGCTCGGGTGAATAATATTACGCTCGGGGGACCTGGAACTCACCTTCGCTCCACTCGCAACCGCTTTTTCACTGAACAGCTGTTCTCTCCCGATCGCGCGCCCTATCTTTTGTATCGGCGCGCATGCGCCTAAGATAGGGCGCGCGGTCGGGACAGAGCGGCTGTCAGTGAAGGAGCGGCTGCGAATGGAGCGGAGCGAAGGTAAGTTCCCGGGCCCCTGAGCAAAATATTATTCACAGGGAGGTGAGAATAAGCGTTCTCACCTCCCTGTGAATAATACAAATGGAGGGAAAAGTCTGCAAATATTTAATGATATGGGTTTACAGTTCCTTTAATCAAGCCAAGGGCATACTCACAAACTTTGTGCAAACAGCGATCCTGGTCGTTGGAGGTTGGCCCAATGGAAAAACATGAATGGACTGAGGCCATGTAAAACAATGTAAAACAATGTAAAACAATTTCCCCAAAAGCCTCTGATAGACTTACACAAATATTCATAGTGAACCGAGCATATCTAACCCCCATGCAAATCGCCAAACACAAAACAAACCGCAGCCCACTATGTCCAAAATGTCAAAGAGATTTAGGCTCATTCTATCACATGTTATGGACTTGTCCTTATGTTCAGGGATATTGGCAACAAATTATTACTTTTCTACATGACCATATGGGCTCCCCAGTGAGTCTGGACCTAAAGTATGCCTACTTAACATAACCGAATATTTATCGATAGACACGTGATAAGATATTTATAACCGAAACTCTGTTCTTGCCCAAAAAACTATTGGCTAAAATGTGGATGCAAACGGCTCTACCCTCTATATCTGAATGGAAACAAGAGGTAAATAGATGCCTACCATATAAAGAAATAATGTACACACAAAGAGGTTGCCCACAAAAGAATAAAAAGATATGGGCTAGATGGGAAGACTCCCAATTAACTATCACGGACTGATTCGTTTACGGAAACCAAAAATACACAATACTGTTTATATAAGACTTTCACACACCTCAGTATACCAACCGTCAAAGCACGGAAAGGAGATACCTTAAGGTTCTTGTTATCTTCTTTTTCGTTTGAGCACTTTATTTTTCTATTTTTCATTTCTTTGTCTTTTATGTAATAAAATGTTAACGGTTACCTCCACATTTCAAGGAAAAAGTACTATTCCAGTATTAATAACACAAGAAGGCCAAAATATGTATGTTATAAGCCTTTTAATGTTCAGTGCACAATAGAGAAACTGTAGGAAACAAATTTTCTGTTTTCTTTTCCAGCACACAAGAACATATTTGTTGATACTATGTAAAATAATACGTATGTTCAATTAATACTTTTCCTTCCTGATATTCCTTAATAAAATACCTCCGTTAGGAGAATTTAAAAAAAAATCCTAATACATATTCCAATTTACAGAGCAAAAACTGCTGTGTTATCGTTTATATATATAATCCTGCCCATTTATGGGAGTGGTTGTGGCTGTGGGAGGAGTTGTAGTTGTCATGTTTGAAAGGGGTGTGTTGAGGTGTGAGTATTTTATATATCTGTCTTGATTAACCAAATGTTTACAATAAAATGCATTTGATTGTAAATCTGGGGCCCTAGTTTTAACAGCTGTTTTTAAAAAGTTGCGGTCATACATTTACTTGGTATCGGAAATTTATGATACCGCTGGTTAGTGAATATGCTCCCTGGTGTGCAATGGTTAATGTGAAACTTGTTGAAGAATAGTCACGTACAACTTGCAATCCACCACTCAGTAAATATATAAAAATCTGGTCACTGTGACTTCACTAATCACCATTAGGGGGAGACCAAACAGCAGTTGCATCAACGTATGGCCCAGCATAGAAGAGCCAATTCCTCGGGTCAGGACTCGCCATGTACCTGCATCTTAAAGAAAAAGGACATACATTTGAAGATTGTGATGTCAATATCTTGGCAACAGAACAGGACTGGCTCAAGAGAGTTGTCAATGAGGCCATTTATGTGAAAATAAAGGAACCAAGGGCCATATTTATAAAGGCGCGGAATTGCTTTTTAGCGATAACGATAATGATTGTAAATTAACGATAACGATCGTATATCTACAAAAACAAAATGGGAGATTTATGATCCCCATAGAATACAATTGCGGAAGTTTACTTCCACATTGTATTCTACGGTAGAACGTGCATACATTAACTGCCATTGTCATACATTACTGATAGCAAAGGGTTTTCGATAAATTGCAATACCTCGCTTTATAAATATGGCCCCAAGCCAGAATAGAGGTGGGGGAGTTCAACACCAACTGTCTGCCATGTACAATGCTGTTGTTACACCTTACCCTGGGAAGTTTTGATAACACCTCTTAGCCACAAAGCAACTACATCTTGCATTCAGAGGGTTCCTAACACCTGGCTGTTATATGCTAATTGGTACTTGCCTGGGTACTTATATCTAAATAGTGGTCCAACCAGCAGATGTAACTACCAATGTTTCTGTGAAGTTCCTAAGCCTGGACCATTAATTTCCAATCAATATAAAAATGTCAAAAAAGGTGGTTAGTGAAATGTCATAGGAAAGTCAGTTAGGACGAGACGGCAAACTTTACGCATTTGTCCGGGATGCTTGTAATGTAAATAACTATACCAGGTATTTCTCTTTTAAATGTAAAATTTTTGTAGAAAGTCTAAAGACAATCAGGAGGTGAACATAAAGTTATTAATATTTGTCCCCAAACACCCTTTACATCTCAGCTACATTGGTGCATTGCCGAGAGCTCACCTAGTTGCCTAGTTGAGTTTATTAAGCATTCAATATTGTAAATATTTCATTGTAATGTGTACAGTTTTCGAAATTACAAGATTTTAACAAAAAATCTTTTAGTAAATATTATAACGAGAATCGTGTTAATTTAATAAGAGACGCAGTCACTGAGGGTAGATTTCCCTTCTGTTGATTCAATAGCAGCTTTGTAGCTTTGGGTAAATCCTAAATGGAATGGGTGAATATTTACCCCAGGTATTAACGGATAGAGAGACACAAAGCAGGTATTGAATAACTGCGCAGATGTCTACTGGGGAAATTCAGCCTATTATGCCTACTATGTAATTGTGGTAGATTTTCATTTAACATGAACAGAAGGGATTAAAACAATAGCTCAGAAATAAATTGGAAAACGACAGTATTTTACAATAACAGATCCCAGGACTAATTATTTTAGATACGGGGTAGTTTATTCCAGATGATAAGGACACAGTGTAAATAACCGCTACTTTTATGGGTGGTCATGCTTTTCCAAATGTGGCCATCAATGTACAACCACGGCAGTATAATAACACCACGGAACTGTATGATCAATACAATGGGGTAGCACAATACCGCGTGACATAGGTGTCATTAGGTATACTGTGCGATTTAGGTATCATTAGGGATAGGTACACCATACGGTTTAGGCAAACTTAAATTTAGGTATACCGTGCGGTATAGTAACTATTAGGTATAGGTATGTAACTGTGTCAAGAATAGGTAACATTAGGTCTAGGTATACCATGCGGTATAGTATTATTAGGTATAGGTATACCGTTGTAGAATAGGTATCATTAGGTATAGGTTTACCGTGTCGGTATAGGTATATTAGGTATAGGTAATACCGTGCAGAATAGTATCATTAGGATACGTGCAGTATAGGTATACCGTGCGGTATAGGTATTATTAGGTATAGGTATACCGTGCAGAATAGGTACATTAGGTATACCGTGCGGTATGAATATTAGTATAGGTTATACCATGCGGTATAGGATATTATAGGTATAGGTATACCGTGCAGAATAGGTATCATTAGGTATAGGTTCCCGTGCAGTATTAATTTAGTATACCGGCGGTATAGTTAAAACTATAGGTATAGGTATACTGTGCAGATACGTAACATTAGGTATAGGTATACCGTGCAGAATAGGTATCATAGGTATGAGGTATACCGTGCAGAATAGGTATCATTAGGTATAGGTATACCGTGCAGTATAGGTATACCGTGCGGTATAAGAATTATTAGGTATAGGTATACCGTGCAGTATAGCTATACCATGCGGTATAGGTATTATTAGGTATAGGTATACCATGCAGAATAGGTATCATTAGGTATAGGTATCCCGTGCAGTATTAAATTTAGGTATACCGTGCGGTATAGTAACTATTAGGTATAGGTTACTGTGCAGAATAGGTAACATTAGGTCTAGGTATACCATGCGGTATAGGTATTATTAGGTATAGGTATACCGTGCAGAATAGGTATCATTAGGTATAGGTATACCGTGCAGTATAGGTATACCGTGCGGTATAAGAATTATTAGGTATAGTATACGTGCAGTATAGGTTAACCATGTTTGTATAGGTATTATTAGGTATAGGTATACCGTGCAGAATAGGTATCATTAGGTATACCATGCAGTTATAGGTATACCATGGCGTAAGTTTATTATAGGTATAGGTATACCGTGCAGAATAGGTATCATTAGGTATAGGTATACCGTGCAGAATAGGTTATCATTAGGTATAGTATCCCGTGCAGTATAGGTATACCATGCGGATAGGAATTATTAGGTATACCATGCAGTATAGGTATCATTAGGTATACCGTGCAGTAATGGTATCATTAGGTATAGGTATACCGTCGGTATCGGAATTATTAGGTATACTATGGAATATAGGTATCATTAGGTACAGGTACTGTAAACAGTGCGGTATTGGTATTAGGTAGGTATAGGTATACCGTACAATATAGATATCATTAGGTATAGGTATACCAATGCGGTATAAGAATTATTAGGTATAGGTATACCGTGCAGTATAGGTATACCATGAGGTATAGGAATTATTAGGTATAGGTATACCGTTCAGTATAGGTATCATTAGGTATAGGTATACCGTGCGGTATAGGTATTATTAGGAATAGGTATACTGTACAGTATAGGTATCATTAGGTATAGGTATACCGTGCGGTATAGGAATTATTAGGTATACCGTGCAGTATAGGTATCATTAGGTATAGGTATACCGTCGGTATAGGAATTATTAGGTATACCGTGCAGTATAGGTATCATTAGGTATAGGTATACCATGAGGTATAGGAATTATTAGGTATACCGTTCAGTATAGGTATCATTAGGTATAGGTATACCGTGCGGTATAGGAATTATTAGGAATAGGTATACCGTACAGTATAGGTATCATTAGGTATAGGTATACCATGCGGTATAGGAATTATTAGGTATACCGTGCAGTATAGGTATCATTAGGTATAGGTATACCGTGCGGTATAGGAATTATTAGGTATAGCTATACCGTGCGGGTGCGATTTAGGAATTTTTAGGTATAGGCATACTATGGAATATAGGTATCATTGGGTATAGGTATACAGTGCGGTATTGGTATGATTAGGTATAGGTATACCGTACAATATAGATATCATTAGGTATAGGTATACAGTGCAGTAACATAGGTAACATAGTCATAGGTATACTGTGCGGTATAGGTATCATTAGGTATAGGTCATGTATACTGTGCAATATAGGTATCATTAGGTATAGTATACCTTTGGTATAGGAATTATTAGGTATAGGTATACCATGCAGTACAGGTATCATTAGGTATAGGTATACCATGCGTTAACAAACCTAAAGCCACGTACACATGTAAGATTATTCTGAGACTTAACGCTATGGGACACACAATCGATGCGGTAAACTGTTGACCATGGCGACATTCATGATTCTTCCCGATAGCAGTCGTCAGGAAGAGAAATGTGTGTAACCAGCCTTAGGCTCGCCACATCTACCATAGGCAGAGTGAGACATTTGTCTCAGGCAGCACCTCTGCACTGAAGAAGAAAGGCGGCAGACAGGCAGTGGTAAGAAAAAACGTAACTAGCAAACGTGCACAAGTGTGAGTGCAGCCCACATGACTACTAGTTAGCTAGTTAGGGCTTGATGTGGTGGCAGGCTTACAATTCTTTTGTCTAAAATCTTTTATATTAGAGAAGTCTGGCATTTCTAATGTATTGTAACAGTTGAACCAACACATATACACAGGCTATAAAAAAATGATTTTAATCAACTAAAACCTGGAAGAAGCAATATGGTAGTGGCAAACACAAGCTGTTTGAGAAAGGGATGTCATACCTGTTTCTGAAAATTTACATAATTGGTAATTGACTGTCTGAGGAACTGTTTGAATACCTATGTGATGGGAAGTACAAAATAGTAAAATTTTTATCCACACATGCCAGCGAAGCCACGGCCATTGGCAAACCACACCCCACTTTAATGCAGCGGCACGTGAAAGGGGGCATTCAAAATTTGGCTCAGCAGCAAAAACCTAGAAGTGCCCCTGCTTAGGCTGCTAATGTTTCTCATTAATGATTCTACTGTGCGTTGCATATGGTCCCCTCGATCCTAGTCCTGTCTGACTGGCGACAGTGTAAGGCGGCCATACACAGCAGACTACACCGTGGTAAACCTCTGATTTTTTCATATTTCACACATACACTACTGTCATTTATTCAGATAACGATGGGCAGATTTTAGGTGATTATGAACTGATTCTGTTGTTCGAATCCAATGCCTTCTATGACCAGATGATGGTTTCTTTGAATTGCGTATTATTTTATCAGATCTTCCAATAAATGTGTAATAAAAATAGCAACAGAAATATTTAAACCTTTTTTAATTTTAGAACTTTTTTCCTACTTTCCTTTTTTTGTTATTAAAATTGCAACCCCCCCTAATCCCAATTTACATATATGGCACTGGAGACAATATACATATAGCACTGGAGTCAATAAACATTATGGCACTGGAGCCAATCTACATATATGAACTCTACATATATGGCACCGAAGCCAACCTACATTATGGCACTGGAGCCAACCTACATATATGGCACTGGAGGCATCTACATAAATGACATCTACATATATGGCACTGGAACCAATCTACATATATGGCATTGGAGCCAATCACATATATGGCACTGGAGCCCATCTACATAATGACATCTACATATATGGCAACTGGAACCAATCTACATGTATGGCACTGGAGCCAATCTACATATATGGCATTGGAGCCAATCTACATATATGGCATCTACATATATTGGCACTGGAACCAATCTACATGTATGGCACTGGAGCCAATCTACATATATGGCACTGGGGCAATATAACTGTATATTTATATATCACTGTAAAACAAATTACTTTGGTGCATTGACACCGCTCACAGTTACATAATTTATTAAGCATTAAATATTATAATATTTGTACAGTATATTGTGCAAGTCTAGAAAATACAACATTTTACCAAACATTATAAAAATAGTATGTCTGCAATGTATATTTCAGTTTAAAAGAAAAGAAAATGAGCTCAAAAATAATCCAAAGTAAAATATCAAATACTACAAAAGAACATGTGATAATTTTCAGAATTAATTGTGAGTCTTCATTATAGTAAATTTTACATTATACCAGAATCTTGTTTTAACATAAATCATATGTAAACAGTACATAATACTATACCTTATTAAAGGGTATGTCCAACCTTGAAATAATTTTTTATGTTATTCCCCGTCCCCCCAGCCCCAACCGCTCTATTTATTTTATTAGAAAATGCCCCAAACTTTACTTACCTCCCCTCTTTCCTCTGCCGCGCTGCCGGCCCTCGCTTGCGAGAAAATGCAAGCAGAGGGGCGGGACCGGCAGTCGCTTCTGTGATTGGCTGAGCGGCAGCCAATCACGGACGCGGCTGCCGGGAGGAAAGAGGGGAGGTAAGTAAGGTTTGGGGCACTTTCAAATAAATATAGAGTGGTTGGGGCTGGGGGACAGGGAATGTTACATATAGGATTTACACTAGGGTGAGGGAATCCTAATCGGGAGGGAGAGAAGGGCTGCAGTACGCATGCCAAACTTCTCCCGGAGGCCAGGTAGGAGGCAGAGTCCTATATGGACTCTGTTACCCTCCTGGTGGGCAGTTTTGAACTTTGGGGGGGGGACTACAGGAGAACTTATGGAGCTGGGATGTGAGGTAAGATTAAACTACACTACACAATGGGGCCAGTAGTGGGGGGATTATAGTTTTGGGGTGGACATGCCCTTTAACGATAGTGTAAACTGAATACATAATAATACACTGAAAATGGGAAGATTTATTCCATATTTAACCAGTTTTTCCTCACCATTTAGCATTTTTAGTAAGTATAGGAAAAATTGTGTCTGGGGTGCTAAAGGTAAATGGTGGAAATGACATTTAAAAGCGGTTAATGGCTTTGACACAGTAAGCTCCACAATCAAATATGAAGCTGTAGCTTTTCTTAATGAGAAATTGACAAAAACACATAATATACAAGGTCAGCACCATTATAAGGCTGCTTTTTTGCCAGGTCCTAACATGTATTTTGAGCTTAACATATAATTTAAAGGGTATGTACATGGAAATAGTTTTTTTTAAATGCCCATAAGTGGAAACTATAATTCATCCCAACTATCACTGTACTGTTTTTTTTTTTTGATCTGCCCCATATTTCATGAGATATCTAATCTGAAACATCTTACGTTGTCTGTATACTGTATGCAGTTTTGGCGTTGGTATGTGGGAAAATAGTCAGGTCAGTGGTCAGAGCCTGAGAAAAACAAGTACTGTATTGAAGGCATGCAGCAACACACACACCTCAGTGCTACTTCATGTATTTATTTATAATTAAAGGGCATCTATAAGGGGAAAATGGATTTTTTTTTTCTTTATTCCATGTGTTTCTATAATTCCCCACAACCCCCAGAGTGTCTTCACTTGTTCAGTTTCCCTCTGTCCTGAGATACACCGTTAGAAGAATACGTGATTGCATCAAATCCCTGTGACGTGATCCCCCCTCCTGCTCTGTAATAAACAGTGTTCATGCAAATCATGTTAATTGCATGCTTGGGAAATTCCCTCTTCCAATGCTGCCTCTTGTTTTATTGAGCATACTTGCCCTTATAGACAGGTTCCGAAGAAGGCGTCGGTTAATTGGAGGAGAGATACTTAGCGTGAACAAATCATTACTGTATCTAAAAGGAATGCAGTGACACACAACCTCAGAGTATGTGCTACTTACATGTATTAATGTATAGATTAAGATGAGGCAAAGTCATTTTTTCAGTATAGATGCCCTTTAAGATGACAAAGTAATTTTTTCAGTATACATACTCTTTAAAGGGCATGTTCACCCCCAAAACTAAAATTTAACCCACTACTGGCCCCACTCTGTTGTGTTAAAATCCTTACCTTACATCCCAGCTCCAAATGGTTCTCCTGTAATATCCCCCCACAGTTAAAAAAACTGGCCACCAGGAAATTGTTTTCGCCTCTGAGCTGTCCTCTCAGAGGTTTTTGGCTTGCTCAGAGCAGCCTTCACTCCCCCACCCCCCCCCCCTCCCGTTTTGTTCTTCCTCCCCTAGTGAAATCCCCTTTCCCACATATTAGGGATAGTTCCCCCAGCCCCACCGCCAATAAAAATTTATAAGAAAGTCCCCCATCTTTACTACCTTCCTCTCTCCTCCTGGCGTTCTGAACTGCCGGCAGCCCGGCGATCGGAGGCACCGTCAAATCGCCCATGGACGGCACGATCAGTCACAAGGAACTGTCTGCTGCGGCAATATTCACCGTGACTGGCGGTGATTTATCCTGACCATAAGTAGGGTTAGGGGTACAGGGTTAAAACAATGTAGGTTTACAGCTCATTCACCCTGCCTGAGTGTTTCTATGTCCTATGTCCACCAGAGATGAATCTCACAGTTGGCGAATAAAACAAATTCTTTTGAAACAAATCATTTTGGATTGTCCTGTTCATTCTTTTGATGTGTTTTATGTCCTTATAAGAACATGATTGGAAACAATGCAAGGACAATATCTTTCCCACAAACCTCAGCGTAGCATTCCCAATATTTACATTGTAATTGTTTTCTTATAACTCACTGCTACACACATTTCGTCTATCATGGCAAGTGTCTTCATTTAAAACACAGAAATTGAATTTTACAAATGCACAGGGAAATCCACAGTGGAAAAAAAAAGATGCTTATTTTCTTGTTGGAGCTTCTGAGTGATTGTGAATGAGCCTTTAAAGGGAACTGTGGTCTCCAAGCAAGTTGAGTTTAAATGAAAGGCCAGTTTCCCACCTTTAAAAAACGAGCCATCAACCACCTCTCTACGCTGTCCACAGCCCAAGATACACAGAAATGACTGACCAGAAAGTTAATGGGTGGGGAGGCCGACATGTGACATTCCCAGGCTTCTCCTGCACAGTGGCCGCCGGCGAGCACAGCCTCAGACTCCCTCAGTGTTGAGGGAGACAGGAATCCCTACTCCTCTCTGTGAAGGACCTGCAGCTGGGGAATCTCAGCCCTTTTCTCTCTGCCTGAAAGGCGTTTCCACAGAGTTTTTCGGGGGGTGATAGGGGGGTGTCAGAGTAGCCCCAGCACCTGGGGGGGCGTAGGCACCTGTAAGTGGGTGGGGCACCAGCACCGGCGAGCAGGCGGGCCCCATGGACTGTAGGGGAAGGGCCATGGGGGCCTGCAACTGGAGGGACCATGGGGTCCATGGAGTGGAAGGGACCAAGGGGGCACAAAGGGGAGGAGACACAGGGCAGATTGACTGACATGGTTTCAGGCAGGAAGTGCAGGGGACCTGGTGATGCTGCTGCCATATCACCACAAAAATGTAAATACTTCAAAACTATGCAATAAACAATGGAAATAAATTGCAAAAACTCTCAGGAGAGCAATTCCTATTAATCTACCTAAAGTCATTTTTGGACCACAGTTCCTCTTTAACTTATATCGGTCAATCCATAAAGATGTCACAGGGGAACTGAGGAGCTACTGCTGTTGGCATCAGGTCTATAAGTCCAGACAAAAAAATAGAATTCTAGTGCACAAACAATTCTAATTGCATATTGGCTACCTCCATAAGGTTGCTGCTACAAACAGCCTGCTAAACCCTGGATACATGAAACAATTGTTCAATAAGTTGGCCAAATTATTTTAAGCCCAGTCACCACGTCAAGGTTTCTAACTGGTCCTAACCTACTGGTACTTGCCTTTTTGGCTCATGAGCTACAGCTTCTCCTGTGTGGCCTGGATGCTTGAAGCGGACTCTCTAGTTAAAGTACTTTGCTTAAACAAGCACATGACCTAACTCTGGGTGGAGAACATTACCCAGAAGGCTTGGTCAAACCTCAATATAAACACACAATATATAGAAAGTGGGCTGTTGTATATTCATATTAAAGTGCAACTAGAGACCAAAATTAAGTCCAGACAGAATATAATGTTGGTGTTACAGCTCCATTCACTAAAGTAGAGGGAGCCAATCTTTTAGTGTGTGTCAATGAACTCTTCCTATGCAGTGTAGCAGAGCCATGTTAAAGCGTGTCAATCACTGCATCCAAAGCTCTATTGTGCCCCGATTTTAATTAAGGAATATTTCAGTGATTCTGTACAATTCCAGATAAACTATAATGGTTAGAGTACAACATTTTTGGTACCTGGGAGGTAGTAATGTGTTTGTAAATGCTTGTTAAAATAAATATACAGCACAAGACGTAGCTAGAAATCACAGGACCCCATAGCTTTTGATGGGGCCCCCCAACCCACAAAAATCAGTTTTGGTGCAGTTAACCCCACCCAGCAAAAATGCAGCCAGGATTTTTAAAGGCATGTCCCCCTCCTAAGAAATTAAAATGGTTCAGTCTCCCAAACCCATTTTTTGTTTATCTTAAACCTTTCAAAGATACTCCCAGGCTCAGATATTCTACTTACAAATACAGATCCCTCGTGGCATGGCCACACCTCCTCTGCTGCTGTTGGGAGCGGTTAGTTACAAGCATGCACACAGCAAGAGGAGACTCTTACTGTAATGACCAACAGCCATTGGCCACAATGTCGCCACACGGGCGTGACTGACGCCTATTACCAGGATGAAGAGGGGGACCGCAGTTTTGTAAGTAGAATATCTACCATCTGGGAACATCTTTGAAAGAAAAAGGAAACAGGGATTAGGGGGTTGAACTACATAAGGAAAATTTTTCTTAGGAAGGGACGATATACCTTACATGGCTTTGGCTCCGGGCCCCTAGCAAGCGCTATGGTTGCTATGGTGATTCCTACACCCCATATTGCAGGTTATTTTGGTGTTATTTGCATGATGGGGTCTAAATGTTTATGGTGGGGCGGTGGGGGCATTTTTTATTAGCTCCTATGGTATTGTAGTTATTGTAACGGTTTACCTCTGATTTACAAAACATCAGATTTTCTGGCATTTTTTAGGGATTTATGTCACATTTTTAAAAAAAGAGAAAGAAAAAAAGATAAATATTCAAACCAACCCAAATACCCAATAAATCTGCTGGTGACCTATTTTTGGAGAAACCATACTGCACTGGTACCGGTGTTTGGAATTAGTCTGTGCAGCCTTATAGCCTCATTATGTTTCCTCTTCACTGTGATCCTCGTCTGTACTATACAGTTCATCATGTGCAGATTGCTCATTGTCAGAATCACATTATATACTTCTTATCATTTAGCAAATCTTCAAGTTTCAGGGGGCCTCCAGTTCTATTAGGGAGAATAATAAAAAGTGTTGAGATGGAATTAGAAAAGATAAATTCATTTTTCTTATTCGAAGAACTAAATAAATAAACACACACACTTTTTGCATTTAATGGGCCTGTCTCCCTTACTATAGTCACACAGGTATATACATTATATTTCCCTTTTATGTTTAGATCTTTTATTGCATGTTCTCTATTTTCCATATTCAGTCACTATTTTTCTTAAAGTGTGTGCAGTAAAGAATATCAATGCCACTGGCAGTGTTGCTTGCAGAATTTTTTACCAGGGTAGAAATTTTTCCCCATCCCCGGAAATGGCTTCTGAGTGTGTGACTCCCACACCAGTTAATGTCACTTTCTAGTTCTATATCCTTGTGAATTAATGCCCAAGCAATATCTGAAATACTGAGTTTGATGAAAAAAGTGCAAAAATATCAGGGCAAAATGTACCTGTGCAGAAATGTTTCCTAATCACCCTAGAAATTGTTAATACCTTTAATGAGTATCATTTCTTAAAGGATAGTACACTCTAAAATCAACTGAATACTATTTGGAAGCTGCAGCTTTAAGTACCTGTTCCTGTTTTTCCCTCCTAGGGCCCTCCTGAGCCTATCTGTGAAGATCTAAGTTCCTGACATCTTGGATTATCTTCTGGTGCCTGTAGCTCCCCCCCGAGATTTCCTGCCTCTCCTTCTGTTGGGGTCAGTTTAAAGTGCAGGCCGTTGCCTCCCCCGCGCGCCATCAGCGCGTGCATGGACGCATGCGCGAGTACGTCAGCGCACCACACCTGTAAGCACGACACCCACACAGAAGGAGAAGCAGGAAATCTCGGGGGACGGAGCTACAGGCACCAGAAGCATAATCCAAGATGTCAGAACTTCAGATCTTCATAGGTAAGCTCGGGAGGGCCCTAGGAAAAAAAAAAACAGGAACAGGTTACTTAAAGCTGCAGCTTCCAAATAGATTCAGTTGATTTTAGAGTGTACTTAAATATAAGTTTATATTAAATGCAAGAATAGTGTAGCTCAGCAATGCAAACATAGTGAACTTTTATTCCACACATAAATGCAATGTTTATCAGGTGATTAACTATAGACACCAGCCTAGTTTAAATACCTATTTGACAGTGACCACTCCCAGAGGGTAGGAAAAATACCAATCACCACTAACCCTAATTATAATAGCAAATGACAATAACAGTAAAAGAAGTTCCTGCTCCTGTAACTAAATGACACTGCCTGTACCCAGGGTCTGAGCACAGTGTCCACACATAAATTCTAGAAAGGCTATGAAAATGTCAATCTGCTTCTGACTAAGGCAGAGAAGCATATAAAAGGTTGCAGATGAAGTTGAGAGGGCATAACTATCAATGCAGGCAGAGCAGTGTACTGGCCACATGGTTACAAGTAGCTGAAAGCGCAAGAATTCAGTATGTATAGTGTTAAAAAAGGATATTAAACCAAAAACCCCAACTCAATTTTCCAAGTGGAAATACCCTTTAAGATTTTCAACACCCTATAACTTTTTGCAGGTTGCATCTAAAGATATGATACAGGGTTCTTTTAAAAAGGTAAGACTGGATTCTTTAATTAAACCCTAATTGTGTTTGGAGACCACAGGTTCCTTGTAATGTTGTTCATATTTTATAATCCTATGTACCATAAATCAGTACAACTCTTTGTTGTCGTACCATATATGAGATAAGCAAGTATAAACATGGAAATTTCTACAGGAAATAGACCTATTTTTATTACCTTTCTTCCTCTGTTTCTCTTCTTCTTTCTTATACTTAAAAGGGCCCTTTACCAACAGCCTTTGTCCTTTTTTGAAACAAAATCCTCACAAAGGCCCAGGCCATGTAGTACATTTGAGTAATGTTTTTCATCATCAGCCAACTGTGCATTTTTCTGCATGAAATACAGAAGAGATTATCATAGAGCAGACATCAAACTGCTATAAAAGACTAACACATAAACTAGTGTGTCATTACTGTTCAACCACCCAAAGCTCTAAAGAATTTAAAAAATAAGCATGACATTAATCGTACCCCCAGGAGTACCAAGTAGTTGGAAAGCTATACAAATTGTGAGACACATTAACCCTCTCTCGCCTTAATTAGGGTGAAGGTAAAAAGGGCTTACTTTGAAAGCCATGAGGCTCGGGTGCTCATGACCCGGCCTGTCGCGGATGTGCAACCGCTATCCTGGAAACAGAATGCGTTCACATAAAAGCAATAAGAAGGTCTCCGTAACTCCTGCTCCTTGTCGTGGTCCGTGTGCCGTTTGCCCCAAACCCCTCGCCTGTTCCAAGCTGAGACTCAATCAATTAGTGGGGACTTCGCGCCCTCCAGAAGCCAACAAACAAGGGTAACGCGTAATAAATCCTATTTTTAGGTTCACCACACAATCTTAAGACATAAGCATATGCCTGACACTTTTTCGGACCCTATCCAGTCCTTAGTCATAGGCATAAGAGTGTGTCCTGACCGATTTCTTTTTGAAGAGTCCGAGTTAGTAAGGATCCGCCCCCAAACACTCCACTGGTGCGTATCGCTCCCAATTACTGGAATAGTCCCTGTCATACTGAAAAACACTACAATAGTGATTAAGGCTGCACAACACACAAAACAAAGCAATATGTTGCAAAAGGAATAAAACCCTTAATGACATTGTATAGAAACTCTGTGGCTATTAAATATGTGCTCAGGTAATACCATTGTAACCACCACCCCTCAGCAGAAACTGATGAGCAGTTGCAACAGTAATCCCTAAAAATCATACATATAACCTAACCAGGAATATCAGGAGCTAAATACTCTGTATATTTAAAGGGAAGGACAGAGAAAAACCACTTATCAAAAAGATCCATATTTTATTAGGTATAAATACTGCTCATGTGGATGTTCTCATATACAGATTTCAAGGTCCTTAGAAAGTTCAACCTACATATTGTTTATGGCATTTACTACATGTAAAACATACACCACAAATTCCATATTGCAGTTCCTTGCAAGCGGAAAGACTTGCCAGAGGAGGCACTTACACATGTGGGGCTATTATTGATGTGTCCTACACGTATGCTAATCTTCTGCCCCCACACTGGTATGTGCCCCTTTGTTTAAGCCAAGTATTCATAGATCTCCTATTAGATTCCACCACCACTAGGAGAGAGTAAGTCCTCAATAGATCGCTTTCTGGGGACAACTTACAGCCCTTGTCCCAAAACTTTTTTCATATCTACATCTTGTTCCAGAACAAGGTAATATTTACGAATAATCTTTGTAATACAGGTATACTGGGGACTATACCGTGTAAAGAAATCTGTACCCTCAAAATTCTTTGTTTTTGGCCCTGTTAATCTTAGATCCTCGCAAGAGAATTCTCTATTACGAAATCTAGCTTTAGCTAGTGATCCCTTTAAGGTTGACCTTCCATACCCTTGATGGACAAACCTTTTTGTCATATCATCGTCTGCCATATAAAACATTCATCTGTTGACATTGCGAACGTAATCTTAATATTGGCTATACGGATAGCCCTATACATTAATAGGGTAAATGGAATTGGACGTAGTATAGTATTGGCAGTGCCTGTTTCCTATAATATCCGTCACGAAACCTGTGGTTATTGTAACATCCTCAAACTGGGTAGACACCAACCCCATAACTATAGTGTTAAGTGTATGTTATAGGGATTTCTTAATGAATCCATAATTTAAAAAATGATGCTCTGATTTGCCAACCCACATAGGTCGTCTATATATCTTTTATATACACTACCACCGTTTGAGATGTTCAAAACATAGGGGGGATAGAGGACTGACTCCTCCTCCCCCCCCCATGAATAAAATTAGCAAGTGGGGGCGAATTTGGCCCCCATGCGCTCCCCACCTTGTATATATACTTCCCATCGAATTTGAAAAAAATTATTGTGTGATAGTGGATAGCCTCCAAAATGAATAATCTGCCAGTCAGGTGGATACCCCTATATTTCCTTAGATGGTATTCGATGGCCTTTATCCCCATTCATGCCGTTTGCCCCAACACCCCTCGCCTGGTTCCAAGCTGAAGACTCAATCATTAGTGGGGACTTCGCGCCCCTCCGAAAATCAAACAAACAAGGTAACTGCGTAATAAAATCCTATTATTTAGGTTCACCAACACCTCTTTAAGACAGCATATGCCTACACGTTTCGGACCCTATCCATATCCTTAGTCATAGGCATAAGAGTGTGTCCTGACCGATTTCTTTTTGAAGAGTCCGAGTTTAGGTAAGGATCCGCCCCCAAACACTCCACTGGGGTATCGCTCCCCATTACTGAATAGTCTGTCATACTGAAAAACACATCAATAGTGATTAAGGCTGCACAACACACAAAAAAAAAGCCAATATGAATATCTGACAGTCAGGTGGATACCACTATCTTCCTTAAGATGGATTCGATGGCCTTAATCCCCATTCATGGGTAATACATGAATAGAGACCAACTACATCTGTGGTTGCCAAGAAGTATGGGTAATCCATAGTGACATCCTCTCAGGTTCACAAAATATGGGTGGTATCCTTAAAATAGGATGTAAGCCTCTTTAACCAAAGGCTGAAGCATAAGATCGACATTCCCTCATTCAATGATTGTATACCCCACCACTTTTAGGGGGTACTCTTGTTTATGTACTTGGGGATGTGAATGGAAGATTTGGTTCCCCCTTTCCCCAGTTGTACCGATCTTCCATTACGTCCCCAAGTACATAAATGGGGCACATACCAGTGTGGGGCTAAGAGATTAATTAGGTGTAGGCTCATTAATAATAGCTACACATGTGTAGTGCCATCCCTGGCAAGTCTTTCCGCTTGCCAAAATACATCAACTGCAATAAAATAAAAATAATTTTACAATGTAGGTAAAATGCCATAACAGTGTAGGTGTGCACTTCTCTAGGACCTTGAAATCTCGTATACGAGAACATCTAGGGATATCAGGAACACAATCCTAATACCCGTGGCTAGGCGTTTCTTTCATGTAATAAGGGATCAAATCAGATATCTTACAGTGCAAGGGATCCAACAGTCAAACGGATAAACAAATAGAGATAATGCTGTTTTTGAACACCTTACTCTGGGCGTTCCATATAACACCTCTTAGCCACTCTCCAATCACGCCCTTAACACTTGGCTGTGATATGCTAATTGGGATTTTTTTCAGGGTACATAATTGCCACAGATTCTTGTACAAGTCATTCTGAATTAGAAAGCCAGTCGGATGACTAGCGAAACTCTTCAAGAACTAAACTTCAGTCCAGTTGATCTAATTGAATACACAGATATACCTAATAAATATGGATCTTTTTTGATAAGTGGTTCTTTCTCTGTCCTCCCTTTAAATACACAAGTAATTTAGCTCCTGATATCCTGTTAGTTTTATATGTATCTATTTTTATGGTATTACTGTTGCAAACTGCTTCATCAGTTTCTGCTGATGGGGTGGTGTTCTAATATGCAATGTTTATTACCCGAGCACATATTTGATGCCACTTTTTTCTGAGTTTCTTATACAATGTCAATAAGGTTTTTAATCCTTTTGCACATTTGCTTTTGTTTTTGTGTGTTGTGCAGCCTCATCACTATTGTATGTTTTTCAGTATGAACAGACTATTCCATTAATTGGGAGAGATACGCACCAGTGGAGTGTTTGGGCGGATCCTTACCTAACTCGGACTCTTCAAAAAGAAATCCGGTCAGGACCACTCTTATGCCTATGACTAAGGACTGGATAGGGTCCGAAACGTGTCAGGCATATGCTGTCTTAGATGTGTTGGTGACCTAAATAATAAAAGGATTTATATTACGCAGTTACCCGGTGTTTATGCTTTTCCTGGAGGGCACAAGTCCCCCACTAATCGATAGAGTCTTCAGATAAATTTAGAGGATAAGACAATATAAACCTTCTCTTTTTAAGAAAAAGTAAAGGTCAAACCTGTGTTCTTGCTGCTCTATTAATAATGGCTTTTTTAGACTCGCTGTTCCATAGCCTCCGCTCCTCAATGTAGGCCTGGGTCCTCTTCTTTTTCCATTTTTCTTCGTGTTAGAGTTTAGATTGCTTGGTACTATTAACTAAACATCTATTAAAAACATAATATTAACTAAACACACATAACAATAATTTATAACTTAAAATATATTCTTATATATTATAGATTTTTATTTATTTATATACTGTGTACAGATGGGAAGCAGACTAGAAAACTAGGCTACAGTTAACCAACCTAAACACTGCACTAGGATTTGTTACCTTAATTCTTCTACTCTACTATAGGACTTTAGGCCTATGTTTTGGGGTGGTTCATTAGCTTTGGCCCTGGCAATATAACGTTCTTCATAAGTTTCTCCTTTCAGCTTCTGTTTTGCTTTCCTCTTTTTGCAGTCATTCTTCCATTTTTTTCTTTTCTTCTATAGCCCTCCTGATTGAGGACACAAACCACTCAAAACATAGCTTGGGGGTAGGAAAGGAGGCAAACTACTGGGAACGGTGTTCTCAATGGGTATTCTGGTAATTTTTCTACATACTACATCTACCGTAAAAAAGGGATAGTTTATTACATTTAAAATTTACAATGCATACAAGAATATTTTTTATGCATATTTAGTGCAAGTTTGAAAGGGATGTCCACTCCCCACACAAAACTTTTTAAGAAAGCTGCTGGTAAACCTTACTTACCAGCCTTCTATCACTTCTATCGCCTGTGATTTGCAAGTTCCATGTTACCCCTTAAGCAAATGTTATATTTGAGGGCTACCAAGTAACAGAAAACTCTTCAGAAGTCTCTCCTCCCTTTATTAACACTGGAATGGAGCTCTACCTTCAACAATTGTCTAAGCCGTTAAAGGTGGCATTGTAAATGTACTTTATTACCTCTACATTGTATATCCTTTCCTGTATCTCATGCTGCACTGAATATATTTTCAGCAAATATTATTTGGCTATATGTTTAGCATTTCCTACAATATACCTGGTATATGCTATTGATGGGTACACACTAGATGTGTTTTAATGTGTTTCTTCTGCCCCTCCTATAATAATAATAAAGGAGCTTTGATAATTTTAAGATTTATGGTGTGACCACTTTGTTTTATGTATAAATATAGTATATTGTATAGTTATAGGCGGAGCAACCTCCATGGTGTGAAATTCCATTAGCACTTTGTGGATTAGTGCGGAGAGGTTTGTGTATAGTTATTTTGTCACAATAAAATCTTGCCTGCTGCAAACCAAACATATTAACAGGGCAACTATGATCTCAAACAAGTATGGTCATGAAAGCCACTAATACATTTAATAGGATAGGGAGAGAATTCAGGGTTTGAAACTCCCTTTTCAGCAATATGCAATAAGGACAAACAGGGAGATGCAATATCCACACTAAACAAGTTAGCGAGGTTTTGCACTGCCCTGTACACAGTTTCCGCTTTATTGGACCATCATCATGTAAGTTCAGGCCTCTGGTGTTTTGCCGTGTGAAATCCTAGGTTCTTTGTTCCTTATTTGCATATTGTTTGACAAAGGGAGTTTCCAAGCCTAAATTCTCCCCTATCCTAATTAATGTATTAGGACATCTGTCCATAGGTGCTTTCAAACTGCAAAAACCAGATGCCTGCACTACACTGATACGGCTCAATAAGCCAAAACCGATATAAGAAGATATAACAGTTCTTAAGAGCTTCCATGGAAACATGGTAAACTGTCTGCCCATGTACATGCTGTTTTTAAACACCACCCTACCTCTGAGGCGTTTCCTATACACTCTTGCCAACTATCCAATCACACCCTAACACCTGCCTGCGTATATGCTAATTGGGATTTTTCCAGGGTACATAAAATTGTGGGGGCCCACAATATTCTTGTACAAGTCAGTCTGAATTGAGAACCCAGGTCCGGATTACAGCGAAACGTCTTCAAGACTACATTTTCAAGTCAGTTGATCTAATTGAATACAACAGAATACCATGAACTGGATTAATGAAGAACCTTCACAGCATCCTTTAATAATACTTCCTGTTTAATAGGGATTCCAGTAAGGTACCAAACAACCTTGGTTGAATATATGACAACCAGTGATAACTAAATTTAAATCATAGTACAACCAAAGAGACATAAACATATTCATGCTACCTGCTATTAGTTCTCGTGTCTTTGATAACTCATTTGATCTAGGGGTTTTCGGACAATGTTCTCTTCCTCAGGCAACTGTCGAATTTGAGAAGAAATTATTTGGGTAGGCTTCTTGGAACATTTAAACGGCCAACGTGGTTCCCCTTAGATATTTCTTCATCTGCTTGAATTCTCTTAAATTTTTTTCTATTAGGGGTATAAAGTTGGACGTAGATGGAAGGATCACAAATTGTAACACTTTTTGCATTTTTTTTGCTTATACATTCTCTTTGGGTGCTTTGGGTATTGCTTGAAGTTTGGTACAGGATGCAACTGATTTTTGCTTGATGTCTTTTCCACCTTTTGCTCTCTGAACAATGTTAATCTTTTTAGTACCCCAAACGAGACCTAGAGGCAAGAGACTAGTTGGATATGAAGAACACTAAGCAGTTCTTGGGCTCACTCATTTTTATTCGATATTACATATAACTAACATTTCTTCCCGAGTTTTTCACAGCAGACCTTCCATAAATAGACTTCGGAACAGGTTATTGCTTAAAATGTTGAAGTTTTGTTTTTAAAGCTGGAAGGTCCATAAGTTGCATCTTCTACACACTTTCTTACGCTCTTCCTCCCGCTCAATAAAATGGAAAGGTTTCTGAGATGCAAGAGAAAGTCGTTGGACTTTCCTTTTACGAATTTGCGCCTCTGCCTCATTCTTTCCACAATTTCATGATAAGAGGAAGGTAAAACAGAAACGCGAACGGATTGGCTCGGATATTCTTTTGGCATTCAGCCTCTTCCTCCATTATTCTTCAGCAGCATTAATTTTCTCTAGTTCATTTCTGACTTTGATTTTAACGTTAGTTTTTCTTTTCTTCGATGACTTGTGGCAGGCGTGATAGTCATTTGGAAAGGTGTAAGCAGGAACAGTCAATTTTGTGGGGTCCTCTTTGATTTGGTTGTATCTTTCAGTTTTTTCTTTCTGAGAATTTGGACGTTTCTGGTGTATGTAATCTTCTACTGAGAGAATCAATTCCACATTTGAGAATTTTCTTTCTAGCACACACAGAGCTTTCTTGAATCACTGCTGTCTCATCATTCCATTCTTCTGTGAGGTTTCCGAAGCACTGGACCATGTTACTGGGAAGGTTGCCTAAGTAATAAAGCTATCTTTCATATGAGATGGCGACAAATCTCTAGCATCCCACGCTGACCTGAAAATGAGCAAATAACACACACACACCACACCCAAAAAGTGATCAATCAGATACCAGAAGTGAAAAAAATGTATTTTTCTTAATATATAATTGGTTCTGTAAAAAATACTTACATACAATATGATGTAATTATATCAAAAAGAACTTGCCCAAACCCTAATCCCCCCCCAAATAGGAAACCTCATTCCACTCGTGAAATCATACACTAGGAATCACACAGCCAGAACAACAGATTGTTTTATTGAAGCGTAATTCTAACTCCACTATCTATACCCCACTCAAAATCAAAAATAAAAGTCGGGATAAACAACCACCATAACCTCATGGCAAGAGCACCTTATAAAGATAATAGCTACTCCCCAAATCCTGTATATATTGCAACACACGCATTTTATAACCCCCCTCCTTCTTCAAAAACTTATAGTCTTCTGATCTCATACCTTGGGGTGCAGAAACCCAGAACAAAACTCACACACTTCATGACCTCAAACACCTCGCGGACTGCAACCCCCAGATTTCCAATTCATTCACCTCACTTGTCAGGACAAAAAGTACTACAACACCGTGGCTGAGCACATGAAAACGCACACTAAAACCACTCTCCTCAAGCGTCCTACCCCTTCACAACACCAACACATTCCTTAAACCACCTCCACTCGTCAACCCCAACAAATTCCTCAACCTCTCAACACAACAAACTGCCAAGGAGGCACAGCACTGCACAACAAACAATCCAGGTATGGAACAAGTACATCGAATCCTGGCCTATGCCCCGAAAAATCTAACCTCTGTGGCATGAATGAACATTCCCATGCCTGGCGCTTTCCCCGCAGTAACAGCTGGGAAACTGTCTACACATACATACATTTGGGACAGGTGATACAATCCAATACACGGATTACCTTCCAGAACTCCCAAACTGGAAATAAAGTAACCAATACTTTGATGTTTCAGAATATCTACAACTCAAATACTCTTTATATCTTGAATTCACAACAACCAATAATAACAGGTAACCTATCACCCAATAGTCAAAGATCCTCAAAATGAAGAGAGAAGCTTTGGTGGCGAGCTGTATCTCGACCTACTAATAGCCAAACCAACCAAGAAAATAACACTATTATAATCATGGCAGAACATCATCCCTGACTAACCAAAGATATCAGGTAATCTTTAATATTTTACATATATTGTATATCAGCCATGTGATGTATCCACGAATAATACAGTACAAACACCGGATGTTAAAAATTATTTTCTTCATTTATTGACTAATATAATGACTAATGTGATGTTCACATATTATGTCATGTCCTAGATGCTGAATAAATAAACTGGTTTTTTAAAAAAATTATATCAAGACTAGAGTTGTGTAGTCCATATTTGGGTACCTGGGGTTGGCTAAATTTTTCAAACTCTAAGGTTAAAGGGCATTCCACCCCCAAACACATAAATTTGCCCCATTTGTATTAAAATCCTTACCTTCTCCTACTGATTCGTATGGTTGTCCTGCAGTGCTGCAGAAAGTCCAGAAAAGTTTAGAATAGGAAACCTGCCTGTGTGTAATCCGGTACTCTGCCCCTTCCCTCCTGGATGACTCTGGCATGCGGTGTGAAGCACCCCCTCAACACACCCACACACACACCCCCTCCAAGATCCATCAAACAGCAACAGCCTTTCAATTTTTTTTTATAATATAAACCAAAAACAACCCTATGCCTGTAGTGTAGGAACTCCCCCCAACCCGAACGCCAGGACTTTTAAGTTTAAAGTGTGCACAGAAACAGACTTACCTACCCAACTTCATTCCCTCTCTCATTACCTACCAGCTGACTTAACAGCCCATCACAGACATGCGCCGGCTGGCCCCTATGTACTACTCTGTTCCAGACAGTAGCAATATAGCCGAGGAACCAAGTGGTTAAGTTATTTTCTGGGCCCTTTTTAAGCCTAACAACATGGTGTTTAGGGTTGGAGAGGGTCCCCTAAACTACATGACAATGTAACATTTTTGGGTGGAGATCCCCTTAAAATGTAAAAAAAAATTTTTTTTAAATGAACCAAACTTAAATTAAAGGGTATGTCCACCCTTCAACATTTTTTAGCACACATTGCCCTCGTCCCCCAGCCCCAACCGCTATGTTTGTATCTCAGAAATGACCTAGAACTTTTCAACCTTCCCTTGCCTCGCCGCGCTCCCAGGCCCTCTGCTTGCGAGAAAATGTAAGCAGCAGGGCGGCCGGCAGTCGCCGTCTGTGATTGCCTTGAGCGGCGAAATCCGCAAGCACCCCTAATCGCACCACCAATTTGTGTTGCAGTGAAACCGAATGCCCTCAGCTGTGTTGCCTTCCTCTGCAAACAGCACAGTGTGGGACAAAAAATAATTTGTTATGATGTCAGAGCTCCAGGATAACAACTTAAAACAATGTTCTTACTTGGCCATTCGACAAACTCTTTGCTCATTTCTCAATCTCTTCTGGACTCCTTTCAGTGTGTTTTGTTTTCATACATTTTGTTCCAGTTGTTCCCATATTCCTGTCAATGAGCATTGTTTCAGTTTTTCTACTTGTATATAAGTATTCTCTGTTAGAATGATGAAGTTTTGAAATGTTCAAAGCCCGTCCTGACCCTCCCCAGGGTCTCCTTGCAATAGTGAGCGTCTCATTTCCTGGTAAACGAAGGAAAAAAAAAAAAAAAGAATTAACGAAAATGTACTTACTTTAAACTTAATCATCCGTACTTAAGCACAATGACAACTAGAAAAGGCAAAAAAAATAAAATATGAGAAACAGAATCATGAAAGGGGGTGTATAAAAGAATTAAATTAAAATGATTAAACAAGCCAACTCACTATCATTTAATCTCACATATCCTCGTATTTTTTTACGTTTTTCTTTGATTATTCCAATTTTTTTCAGGCTAGCAAGCTCTCTGGCTACTCTAACCTACACTCTATCGAGAAGCACCATGCAATACAATGAAACACCAATGTAATCCTCTTCTGTTATTAATCTCTTAAGCACGTCTTTCAAAGGCCCTGCAAGCTTTAATAATAAATAGTATATAAAACATAGCTCCAGCAGCACTGCATACTTCAGGTCCTGATTTCTTTCTGTTTAAGTGTACATACAAATTATGATGCAGGTTTGAGGCAAAGGGGAAGTTAACACCAAATTTGACTTGCATTTAGATATTTTTTTTTTGCATTTTGAAAAATTTTGTAAATCGATAATTGCCTACAACAATAAGAATTTATATTTGTGAAAGCATTTTTCCTTTACAAGCATTATTTTGTGTCTGCCTTCAACTTGTTCACAGTATATTACTTTGCATTTGTATACATATACAGCACTAACCATAATTCAGCACATACCTAACAAACAATTTATATGCCAGGGATGATACGCTAAAGTGGCCATACATATATATACAATTTTAATTTACCCGACTTAGTGCTCCGCATATTCGAACAATCCTGCTGAACACCCCTCCTCCTCCCGTTCTTCTGAAACAAATCCCATTCTTTTTGGATCCGCATGTCGGTCCGCATCAGAAGAACGGGGAGGCGGTTTGGCAGTCAATCAATGTTGCGGGAGCGCTCTGTCAGTGTATAAAAATTGTATATATGTATGCCACCTTTACAAAACAGACTCAGGTCTTATAGAAAAAAATATTGACAAATGATTCAAGACAATTGAGGTACTTTATTTGTATTATAAGGAATCTGTAATGATTTTGGGACAATCTTTATTCTTGTGACATACGAAAGGGTAATGTAAACTGAAAAAATGCTTTTGCCTCATCTGACCCTATACATTAATACATTTAATCAGCACTTACATGTTCCACTGTCTTCAGAGCCAATTTCTTGTTTTGCTCATCCTCAGTATAAAACCCCTCTCTGACTATCCGACTACTGTGAGGGCAAACATGCTCAAACTCCTGGGCGAGGGAAATTTTTTCTACCTGGCACATCACGCATACCAACTACCATAGGGTAGATAATAAGATACTTTTGCAGCTGAATGTTAAGATTCTTCAGATTGGATAATTTAGACAGGGTAACACTAAACCAAATTCATGCCAAGCACCACTATTTTAGTGTATCAATCAATCTGCCTGAAAAATTAAATGGTTTTGCGGACGTCCGCCACCATTGTCCGAAATCGCATCTCAGCCAATAATTTGATGTCACTATTGTCCGACGTCCTTCTGATGGTGCTGTGCATGGAAAAGAAAGGGAACCACAGTAGTAGAGAGCCAATGGACCAGGTCCTGGTAAGTATATTTAGGAGCCTAGCGGAAGTTTTTATCCTAGCGAGGTATAGGTTCTGGGTGCTGTTTTTCAATGTGAAATAGTTTGTTTGGGGTGGCCTTTAATAAAGCATGTTTATGATGTAGGTTTCTCTGATTTTGCAGACTGTTACAACCTCTGTATGACAGTTATTTCCTTGGTGAGTGATCCATCTGTGTGGGTTGGGTGAGGAGTCATTACGATAGGGGTGCCACCATGCAAACAGCCATTCACTGGCCTCCATTGCTCATGTGCAATCGCCAGCACCTGAACCAAATATTTTATAACAGAACAGATTCCCCTGCGATAATAAGATGCAGTTAGGTCCCCCTTTAAACCAGATATATAATCTCTGGATTAAACATGTCCAACCATATTTTCCTTTCTGTCGGCTGTCCCTCAGGGAGTTTTGTACTTGTTGTTGCCTTGTGACAGTTGTGGGGCCCGACATGTGGTGCTGTGCTATTAACTTGCTGGGCAACAACCAGATGTTAGGTATTACTGACCCACAGCAGTAAGATCCCATCTATTGGCTGATTGACTTGGAAACCTTTCCCTTTACCCTCCAGTGATACCCCACTGTTCCCCTTTCCACCGCCAAAAACCGAACAGGGATTGCCATGCTTACCTCGGTGGGATTCCGCGGTCCCTGTAAACGTTGAAAGTTGCGTTCGCCCTTCATCCAGCAAGTTTTCCCTTTCATACAGGTGAGCGTGCCCTGGTGAGCCGGTTTACTGGAGTGTGGACCACAGGAGCACGAGCATCAGACTCCCTAATGGGACGTCGCCATTTGGCAGCGTACAATTTAACAAGTGACCGCTGCCCCAGCAACAAGAACGCTACGGAGAAGAGAAGGATCAAACCACTCAGCCCTGGCACAAGGAGGTCACTGGAAAGTAACCCAATGTTAATAGAACCTAGGCAGATGGCTGTAGGAAATTAGCAATGTATCAAATCCCTCTATGGGAATTTTCCTTGGATTTGTCTTGGAGGTGGGTGTGACCAATATAACGACCTCTTTACACACATGTACAATATAACACAGTGGCCACAGTTCAAATATGTTCAGGATTGTCATCCCAAGATCATTGTAGTTCATGGTGCAAATTATGTTCAGGATTCAGGCCTCAGGACATTGTAGTTCATGTGCACTGGTGGTGGAAATGGATCCAAGTGTTTAGTAAATAGAGATTTTTTATGTCAATGTTGACACTTCCAAATCAGTGTTCTAGATCACAAACACTGGAGTTCCAATGTTTCACATCATACGGAGACAAAACAAGAGGATATAGTAAGGGATATACAGCACAAAGCCGGGCACACTTCTTAGTATCAAAAAGTATTAAAAGCTCCTTTCTTTAAACATCATGGGAGTAAGATAGATACAAATGGTCTTATATTAGGTATTGAAAAACCAAAGGAAAGATTAAAAACACATCCATATAGAGCCACCTGTGAATAACTGGATGAGTGGAATATCCACAGAAGTCTGACATTAATATACCAGTAAATCGTTTCGGGTCAACATTATATACTGAGAATATCCAAATGTATATTGCTCGTGTATATAAGGCAGTACCTGGTATCATCTAGATACACTAACAAGGTAAGTCAGAGAATATATATCAATAAGTAATATAAAGGTTCATATTATCCAAGCTAGCAAGCGGTATCAGTTACACTCGTATAAGCAGCCATAGCAGGTAGTTAACATTTGTTTTCTACATATTTTTCAGGTAGTTGGTATCAATTTACTTCATGTAAGCAGCCAGGGATACATTAACCTGAATGCTTATGTGGCAATATACATAGACTCAAACATAATAACAACATAAAGTGATACCTAAGGTGTCATTATTTTTCCATCCTAATGACCTTAATCCGCCATTCAGCATTTTGTCTGTGTAATAAATAAATGCTTCCAAAATATAACTGACTTCCTGTTTTCAGGACCCTAGTAGAGATGTTCTGGGCCTTGCCCTTGACACCCAGCACCTCGGTTGATTCAGTTGGTCATTAGAGATCGAGCATGTTTGACCCTCCAACAAAACCAATCAGTATAAATTGTCCTGTTAGGACCCATTTGGTGCATCCCCGGGAAGAAGAAGGAACCGTAAGGGCTAACCACACTGCTGCGATTTTTCTCTCGCGGTTTGCGTTTTTTTTAAAAAATCATTGCAAACGCGGCAACGCACTGAAAACTAGCTTTTTTTTTGGTGTGCAATTCAATTGGCGATTTGCATTCCGCATTTTTATCCATCGCATGCGTTTTCCCTATATCTAATGAAGAAAATGCACTTGCAAATGCAACAAAATCGCACATAAATCTGCGATTCATGTGCGATTATGTTTGCTCGGCAGTGTGGCCGTGCCCTTAAGAACCTGAAATGTCAGCCACTATGGTCAAACCAGGGAATAGCAAGGGTATAAATTCCCTTATTTTCAAAATGGCAGAAATACTAGGAATGCTAATATAAACTTGAATTTTCCAAATATTCTCCCTTTAAAATGTTTTTGAGGAGTTTAGACCTTAGCAATAGGGCCATAGGATTAAAGGGAATGAGAATGTTTTACCCCTCAAATGAAAATGATTTATAGGTCAATTCTCTCCCACAACCACAAACTGAAAGCTGAAGATGTATGACTGTAGTGGAGTTAAAATTTTATTCTTACCTTTTCTTCTGCCTCTCAAAAGGTTCCCCCCGTCTCCTCTTTATTAGGTATAGGTATACCGTGCAGAATAGGTATCATTAGGTATACCATGCAGTATAGGTATACCATGCGGTATAGTTATTATTAGGTATAGGTATACCGTGCAGAATAGGTATCATTAGGTATAGGTATACCGTGCAGAATAGGTATCATTAGGTATAGGTATACCGTGCAGAATAGGTATCATTAGGTATAGGTATACCGTGCAGAATAGGTATCATTAGGTATAGGTATCCCGTGCAGTATAGGTATACCATGCGGCATAGGAATTATTAGGTATACCATGCAGTATAGGTATCATTAGGTATACCGTGCAGTATAGGTATCATTAGGTATAGGTATACCGTGCGGTATCAGAATTATTAGGTATACTATGGAATATAGGTATCATTAGGTACAGGTACTGTAAACAGTGCGGTATTGGTATTAGGTAGGTATAGGTATACCGTACAATATAGATATCATTAGGTATAGGTATACCAATGCGGTATAGGGGAGGTCAAAGACTGGGCTTTTGACATTTCCAAAACTCATCATTAAACAGAGAATATTATATACAAGTAGAAAACTGAAAAATGCTCATGTACAGAATATGGAACAACTGGAAAAATGTATGACAAAAAACTACACCTGAAAGGAGTCCAGAAGAGATTGAGAATGAGCAAAGAGTTTTCAGAATGGCCACAAGTAAGAACATTGTTTTAATTGTTTATCCTGGAGCTTGCAAATAAACAAATTACTTTTTTGTCCCACACCTGTGCTGCTTTGCAGAGGAAGGCAACACAGCTGAGGGCACGGTTCACACTGCAACACACAATGTGTGTGCGATTTAGGGTGCTGGCGATTTCGCCGCTCCGCAATCACAGACGCGACTGCCGGTCCCGCCCCTCTGCTTACATTTTCTCGCAAGCAGAGGGCCTGGGAGCGCGGCGAGGCAAGAGGGAAGTAAGTAAGTTCTAGGCATTTCTTGATATACAAACATAGCGGTTGGGGCTGGGGGGACAGGGCAATGTTTGCTAAAAAATGTTGAAGGGTGACATACCCTATTAATTTAAGTTTGGTTCATTTAAAAAAAATTTTTTTTTACATTTTAAGGGGATCTCCACCCAAAAATGTTACATTTCTGTAGTTTAGGGGACCCTCTCCAACCCTAAACACCAGTTTAGGCTAAAAAGTGCCCAGAAAACTAACTATAACCAACTTGGTTCCCTCGGCCTATATTGCTACTTCTGGGACAAGTAGTGTAATAGGGGCCAGACCGGCAGCCATGTCTGTGATGGCTGTAAGTCAGCTGACGGCTAATGAGAGAGGGAATGAAGGTGGTTAAGTCTGTTTCTGTGCACACTTTAAACTTAAAATCCTGGCGTTTAGGGTTGGGGGGGTTCCTACATACAGCATAGGGTTTTTTGGTTTATATTTATAAAAAAAATAAATGTTGCGTGATGGATTGGAGGGGTGTGTGTGTGTGGTGTGTGGGGGGTGCTTGCACACCGCATGCCAGAGTCATCCAGGAGGAAGGGGACAGTACCGGATTACACACAGGAAGGTTTCCTATTCTAAACTTTTCTGGACTTTCTGCAGCCACTGCAGGACAACCATAAGAATCAGAGGAGAAAGGAAGATTTAATACAAAATGGGGCAAATTTATTGTGGGGGGGGACATGCCCTTTAACCTTAGAGTTGAAAAATATTAGCCAACCCCAGGTACCCAAATATTGACTTTACAAACTCTAGTCTTGATATAATTTTTTTTAACCAGTTTTATTTATTTCAGCATCTAGTGACATACAATATGTGAACATCCACATGATCATTTATATAGTCAATAAAGAAGAAAATAATTTTTAACATCAGTTTGTTTGTTTAGTTATTCTGTATACATCACATGGTGCTATACAATATATTAAATATAAAGATACCTGACATATCTTTGGTTATGTCAGGGTGTATTTCTGCCATTTATTTATAATAGTGTTATTTTCTGGTGTGTTTGGGTTAGTAGGTGTAGGAATACAGCCTCGACCAAATGCTTCTCTCTCATTTTGAGGATCTTGCTAATTGGTGATGGTACCTGTATATGTGTTGTTGGAAATTCAGATATAAAGCAGTATTTGAGTTGTAGATATTCTGAACATAAAGTTATTGGGTACTTTATTCAGTTTGGGTTCTGGAAGGTAATCCGTTATGGATTGTATCACCTGTCCAAATGTATGTATGTAGACAGTTTCCCAGACTGTTACTGCGGGGAAAGGGCGGCCAGGCATGGAATTGTATTATGCCACAGAGGAGTATTTTCGGGCATAGGCAGGATTCGATTATTGTTCCATACCTGGAATTGTTGTTGTGCAGTGCTGTGCCTCCTAGGTCAGTTTGTTTGTGTGAGAGGTTGAGGAATTTGTTGGGGTTGAAGGGGGTAGGTGGTTAAGGAATGTGTGGTTGGTGAATGGGTAGGTACGCTTGGAGAAGTGGTTTAGTGTGCGTTTTTCATGTGTAGCCACGTTTTGTAGTACTTTGTCCTGACAAGTAGTAGAGGTGGAAAATTGTGGGGTGCCAGTCCAGCGAGGGTGTTTGGGTCATGAAGTGTGGTGAGTTTGTCTGGGTCTTCCTGCCCCCAGGTATGAGATCAGAAGACTATTAAGTTTTTTGAAGAAGGAGGGGGGTATATAACTGCGGTGTTGCAATATATACAGGATTTGGGGAGTAGTTATATCTTTATAAGGTGCTCTTGCCTATGAGGTTATGGGGTTGTTTATCCAGACTTTTTATTTTGATTTGGTGGAGGTCTGTAGTGGAGTTAGATTCGTCAATGAAACAATCTGTTGTTCTGGCTGTTGTGATTCCTAGTGATTTGAATTCTTCTACGATGGAATGAGGTTTCCTATTTGGGGGGAGGATTTAGGGTTTGGGCAGTCTTGATATAATTACATTCATTTTGTATGTAAGTATTTTTACAGAACCAATTAATATTAAGGAAAATACATTTTTTTCCTTCTGTTATCTGATTGATCATTTTTGTGTGTGTGTGTGTGGTGTGTTATTTGCTCATTTTCAGGTCAGCGTGGGAGCATAGAGCTTTGTCGCCATCTCATATGAAAGATAGGCTTTTACTTAGCAACCTTCCCAGTAACATGTTCAGTGCTTCGGAAACCTCACATGAAGAATGGACTGATGAGACAGCAGTGATTCAGAAAGCTCTGTGTGTGCTAGAAAGAAAAATTCTTCAAATGTGGAATGATTCTCAGTAGAGATTACATACAAAAACTCAGAATATTTCTCAGAAGAAGAAAAACTGAAAGATAAACCAAACCAAAGAAGGACCCACAAAATTACTGTTCCCGAACCTTTCCAAATGACTATCCGCGCATCCAAGAGAAAAGAAAAATAACGTAAAATCAAAGTCAGAAATCGAACTAGAAAATAATTGCTGAAGAAAAAAACTGGAGGAAGAGGCTGAATGCCAAAAGATATCCGAGCCAATCCTGTTCGGCTCTTGTTTACCTTCTCCTTTATCATGAAAATTGTGGAAAGAAATGAGGCGAGGCGCAAATTCGTAAAAGGAAAGTCCAAAGGACTTCTCTTGGCATCTCAGAAACCTTTCCATTTTATTGAGAGGGAAGAGCGTAAGAAAGTTGTTAGAGAGATGCAAATTATGGACCTTCAGCTTTAAAACAAAACTTTAACATTTTAAGCAAAACCTGTCCGAAGTCTATTTATGGAAGGTCTGCTGTTGAAAAAACTCAGGAAGAAAGAGTTATATCGTAATATTCGAATAAAAATGAGGGAGCCCAAGAACTGCTTCAGAGGTCTTCATATCCAACTAGTACTCTTGCCTCTAAGGTCTCGTTTGGGTACTAAAAATATAACATGTTCAGAGCAAAAGAGGGAAACAGCACAAGCCAAAAATCAGTGCATCTGTACCAAACTTTCAAGCAATACACCAAAAGCACCAAGAGAATGTGTAAGCAAAAAAAATGCAAAAAGTGTTACATTTGTGATCCTCTCATCTACTTACAAATCTTATACCCTCAATAAGGAAAAAATTCTAAGAGACCTTCAAGCAGATGAAGAAAATCTAAGGGAACCACGTTGGCCTTATAAATTCCAAGAAGCCTACCCAAATAATTTCTTCTCAAATTCGACAGTTGCCTGAGGAAGAGACACGTCCGAAACCCCTAGATCAACTGAGTTATCAAAGACACGAGAACATAATTAGCAGGTAAGCATGAATATGTTTTTGTCTCTTTGGTTGTCTATGCATTTAAATTTAGTTATCACTGGTTGCATATTATTCAACCCAAGGTGTTGGTACTTACTGGAATCCCTTATTAAACAGGAAGTATTTATTAAAGGATGCTTGTGAAGGTTCTCATCATCCAGGTCATGGTATATCTGTTGTATTAATTAGATCAAATGGACTTGAAATGTAGGTCTTGAAGACGTTTCGCTAGTCATCCGACTGGCTTTCTCAATTCAGAATGACTTGTACAATGAATATGTGGGCAATTATGTACCCTGGAAAATCCCAATTAGCATAGCAAGCCAGGTGTTAAGGGGTGATTGATAGTGGCTAAGAAGGTGTATAGGAACGCCCAGAGTAAGGTGTTTTAAAACAGGCATTGTACATGGCAGACAGTTTACCATGTTTCCATGGAAGCTCTTAAGAACGTTATATCTTTCTTATATCCGGTTTTGGCTTTATTGAGCCGTCATCAGTGTAGTGCAGGCTCTGGTTTTGCAGTGTAAAGCACCTATGGACAGATGTCATAATACATTAAATAGGATAGGGAGAGAATTTAGGCTTTGAAACTCCCTTGTTCAACAATATGCAAATAAGGAACAAAGAACATAGGCATTTCACATGCAAAACCAGGGCCTGCCACACACTGATGGATGGCTCAATAAAGCGGGAAAAATGGTTACAGGCAGTGCAAAACCTCGCTAACTTGTAGTGTGGGATATTGCATTCTCCCTGTTTGTTCCTTATTGCATATTGCTGAAAAGGGAGTTTCAAAGCCTGAATTCTCTCCCTATCCTATAAATGTATTAGTGGCTTTCATGACCATAACTTGTTTTGAGATCATAGTTGCCCTTTAATATGTTTGGTTTGCAGCAGGCAAGATTTTATTGTGACAAAATAACTATACACAAACCTACTCCAGCACTAATCCACAAAGTGCTAAGGAATTTCACACATGGAGGTTGCTCCGCCTACTAACTATACAATATTATATATCAACATATAAACAAAGTGGTCACACCATAAATCTTAAATTATCAAAGCTCCTTTATTATTTATTAGGAGGGCAAGAAGAAACACATTAAAACACACATCTAGTGGTGTACCCATCAATAGCAATATACAGGTTATTGTAGGAAATGCTAAAATATGCCAAAATAATATTGCTGAAAATATATTCCGTGCAGCATGAGATACAGGAAAGGATATACAATGTAGAGGTAATAAAGTACATTTACAATGCACCTTTAACGGCATTTTAGACAATGTTGAAGGTAGAGCTCCATTCCATGTGTTAATAAAGGGAGGAGAGACTTCTGAAGAGTTTTCATGTTACTTGGTAGCCCTCAAATATAACATTTGCTTAAGGGGGTAAACATGGAAACTTGCAAATCACAGGCGATAGAAGTGATAGAAGGCTGGTAAGTAAGGTTTACCAGCAGCTTTAAAAGTTTGTGTGGGGATGTGGACAACCCTTTAAACTTGCACGCATAATATGCATAAAAAATATTCTGTATGCATTGTAAATTTTTAAATGTAATAAACTATCCCTTTTTTACCGGTAGATGTAGTTATGTAGAATAAATACCAGAATACCCATTAGATACAACCTTTCCAAGTTTGCCTTTCCTACCCCCCCAAGCTTGTTTTTGAGTTGGTTTGTGTCTCAATCAGGAGGGCTATAGAAGAAAAGAAAAAAATGGAAGAAGACTGCAAAAAGAGGAAAGCAAAACAGAAGCTGAAGAAAGAGAAACTTATGAAGAAACGTATTATTGCCAGGGCCAAAGCTAATGAACCCACCAAAACATAGGCCTAAAGTCCTATAGTAGAGTAGAAGAATTAAGGTAACAAATCCTAGTGCAGTGTTTAGGTTGGTAACTGTAGCCTAGTTTTCTAGATTGCTTCCCATCTGTACACAGTATATAAATAAAAAAAACTATAAATAATAAGAATATATTTTTAAGTTATAAATTATGTTATGTGTGTTAGTTAATATTATGTTTTTAATAGTATGTGTAGTTAATTTTACCAAGCAATCTAAACTCTAACACAAAAAAATGGAAAAGAGAGGACCCAGGCCTACATTGAGGGAGTGGAGGCTATGGAACAGCGAGTCCTAAAAAAAGCCATTATTAATAGAAGCAAGCAACACAGGTTTGACCTTTTACTTTTTCATAAATAGAGAAGGTTTAATATTGTCTTATCCTCTTAAATTTATCTGAAGACTCTATCGATTAGTGGGGACTTTGTGCCCTCCAGGAAAGCATTAAACACGGGTAACTGCGTAATAAAAATCCTTTTATTATTTAGGTTCACCAACACATCTTAAGACAGCAGATGCTGACACGTTCGGACCCTATCCAGTCCTTAGTCATAGGCATAAGAGGTGTCCTGACCGATTTCTTTTTGAAGAGTCCGAGTTAGGTAAGGATCCGCCCCCAAACACTCCACATGGTGCGTATCTCTCCCAATTACTGGAATAGTCTGTCATACTGAAAAAACACTACAATAGTGTGATGAGGCTGCACAACACACAAAACAAAAGCAATAGGTGCAAAAGGATTAAAACCTTATTGACATTGTATAAGAAACTCAGAAAAAAGTGGCTATCAAATATGTGCTCGGGTATAACATTGCATATTAGAACACCACCCCATCAGCAGAAACTGATGAAGCACGTTGCAACAGTAATACCATAAAAATAGATTACATATAAACCTAACAGGATATCAGGAGCTAAATACTCTGTGTATTAAAGGGAAAGGACAGAGAAAGAACCACTTATCAAAAAAGATCCATATTTATTAGGTTAATCTGTGTATTCAATTAGATTAACTGGACTGTAAGTTTAGTTCTTGAAGAAGTTTCGTAGTCATCCGACTGGCTTTCTCATTCAGAATGACTTGTACAAGAATCGTGGCAATTATTACCCTGAAAAAAATCCCAATTAGCTATCACAGCCAAGTGTTAAGGGCGTGATTGGATAGTGGCTAAGAGGTGTTATAGGAACGCCCAGAGTAAGGTGTCAAAACAGCATTATCTCTATTATGTTTATCCGTTTGAACTGTTTGGATCCCTTGCACTGTAAGATATCTATTTGATCCCTTATTACATGAAAAAAAGCCTAGCCACGGGACTTTTAGGCTTGGTTGTCTGCATATCCCTAAGATGTTCTCGTATACGAGATTTCAAGGTCCTAGGAAGTGCAACCTACACTGTTTATGGCATTTACTACTTGTAAATTATTTTATTTTATTGCAGTTGATGTATTCTTGCAAGCGGAAAGACTTGCCAGTGGATGCACTTACACATGTGTAGTTATATAATGAGCCTACACCTAATTAATCTCTAGCCCCACACTGGTATGTGCCCCATATGTACTTTGGGGACGTAATGGAAGATGGTACAATGGGGAAAGGGGGACCAAATTTCCATCACATCCCCAAAGTACATAACAACAGAGATACCCCCTAAAAGTGGGGGGTATACAATCATTGAATGAGGGAATGTCAGATCTTATGCTTCAGCCTTTGGGTAAAGAGGCTTACATCCTATTTTAAGGATACCACCATATTTTGTGAACCTAGAGGAGTGTCACTATGGATTCCCATACTTCTTTGGCAAACCACAAGATGTAGTTGGTCTCATTCATGTTACCCCATGAATGGGGATTAAAGGCCATCGAATACATCTTAAGGAATTAGTGGGTATCCACCTGACTGGCAGATATTCATATTGCTTTTTTTTGTGTGTTGTGCGCCTTAATCACTATTGTAGGTTTTTTCAGTATTGAAGACTATTCCAGTAATTGGGAGCGATACGCACCAGTGGAGTGTGTTGGGGGCGGATCCTTACCTAACTCGGACTCTTCAAAAAGAAATCGGTCAGGACACACTCTTATGCCTATGACTAAGGACTGGATAGGGTACGAAAGTGTCAGGCATATGCTGTCTTAAGATGTGTTGGTGAACCTAAATAATAGGATTTTATTACGCAGTTACCTTGTTTGTTGCTTTTCTGGGAGGGCGCGAAGTCCCCACTAATTGATTGAGTCTTCAGCTTGGAACCAGGCGAGGGGTTTGGGGCAAACGGCATGAATGGGGGATTAGGCCATCGAATACCATCTTAAGGAATATAGTGGTATCCACCTGACTGGCAGTATTCATTTTGGAGGCTATCCACTATCACACAATAATTTTTTCAAATTCGATGGGAAGTTATATATACAAAGGGGGGAGCCGCCGGGGGCCAAATTCGCCCCCACTTATGCTAATTTTATCATGGGGTGGGGGAGGAGTCAGTCCTCTATTCCCACCCTATGTTTATTGAACATCTCAAACGGGGTAGTGTATATAAAAGATATATAGACGACCTATTGTGGGTTTGGCATAACTCAGAGGCATCATTTTTTAAATTTATGGATCCATTAAGAATCCCTATAACATACACTTAACATATAGTTATGGGGTTGGTGTCTACCCAGTTTTTGGGATGTTACCATAACCACAGGTTTCGTGACGGATATTTATAGGAAACCAGGCACTGCAATACTATACTACGTGCCAATTCCATTTACCCTATACATGTATAGGGCTATCCGTGATAGCCAATATTTAAGATTACGTCGCAATTGCTCAACAGATGAATTGTTTTAATGGCAGCCGATGATATGACAAAAAGGTTGTCCATCAAGGGTATGGAGGTACACCTTAAAGGGATCACTAGCTAAAGCTAGATTTCGTAATAAATAGAATTTCTCTGCGAGGATCTAAGATTAACAGGGCCAAAACAAAGAATTTTGAGGGGTACAGATTTCTTTACACGGGATAGTCCCCAGTATACCATGATTACAAGATTATTCGTAAATATTTACCTGTTCTGGAACAAGATGTAGATATGAAAAAAGTTTTGGACAAGGGCTGTAAGTTCGTCCCCAAGAAAGTAGATCTATTGAGGACTTACTCTCTCCTGGTTTGGTGGAATCTAATAGGAGATCTATGAATACTGGCTTAAACAAAGGGGCAAATACCAGTGTGGGCTAAGAGAATGCATTACGTGTAGGCACATCAATAATAGCCCCACATGTGTAAGTGCCTCCCTGGCAGTCTTTCCGCTTGCAAGAACTGCAATATGGAATTTGTGGTTTATGTTTTACATTGAGTAAATGCCATAAACAATATGTAGGTTGCACTTCTAGGACCTTGAAATCTCGTATATGAGAACATATCACATTGAGCACGTATATTATACCTAATAAAATATGGATCTTTTTGATAAGTGGTTTTTCTCTGTCCTTTCCCTTTAAATATACAGAGTATTTAGCTCCTGATATCCTATGTTAGGTTTATATGTATGTATTTTATGGTATTACTGTTGCAACATGCTTCATCAGTTTCTGCTGAGGGGTGGTGTTCTCAATGTTATACCTGAGCACATATTTAATAGCCACAGAGTTTCTTATACAATGTCATTAAGGTCTTTATTCCTTTTGCAACATATTGCTTTGTTTTTGTGTGTTGTGCAGCCTTAATCACTATTGTAGTGTTTTTCAGTATGACAGACTATTCCAGTAATGGGAGCGATACGCACCAGTGGAGTGTTTGGGGGCGGATCCTTACCTAACTCGGACTCTTCAAAAAGAAATCGGTCAGGACACACTCTTATGCTATGACTAAGGACTGGATAGGGTCCGAAAGTGTCAGGCATATGCTGTCTTAAGATGTGTTGGTGACCATAAATATAGGATTTTATTACGCAGTTACCTTGTTTGTGCTTTTCTGGAGGGCGGAAGTCCCCCTAATTGATTGTCTTCAGCTTGGAACCAGGCGAGGGGTTTGGGGCAAACGGCACCGGACCCACCGACAAGGAGCAGGAGTTAGGAGACCTTCTTATTGCTTTTTATGTGAACGCATTGTTTCCAGGATAGCGGTTGCACATCAGCGACAGGCCGGTCATGAGCACCCGAGCTCATGGTTTCTAAGTAAGCCCTTTTTACCTTCACCCTAATTAAGGCGAGAGAGGTTAATGGTCTTCAATATTGTATAGCTTTCCAACTACTTGGGACTCCTGGGGGTACGATTAATGTTCATGCTTATTTTTTTAAATTCTTAGAGCTTTGTGTGGTTGAACAGTAATGACACACTAGTTTATGGTCTAGTCTTTTATAGCAGTTGATGTCTGCTCTATGTTAATCTCTTCTGTATTTCATGCAGAAAAATGCACAGTTGGCTGTGAAAAACATTACTCAAATGTACTACATGGCCTGGGCCTTGTGAGGATTTTGTTTCAAAAAAAGGACAAAGGGCTGTAGTAAAGGGCCCTTTAAGTATAAGAAAGAAGAAGAGAACAGAGGAAGAAAGGTAATAAAAATAGTCTATTTCCTGTAGAAATTTCCATGTTTTACTATTGCTTATCTCATATATGGTACGAAAACAAATGCAGTTGTAATGATTTATGGTACATAGGATATAAAATATGAACAACATTACAAGGAACCTGTGGTCTCCAAACAAATTAGGGTTTAATAAAAGAATCCAGTCTTACCTTTTTAAAAAGAACCCTGTATCATATCTTTAGATGCAACCTGCAAAAAGTTATAGGGTTGAAAATCTTAAAGGGTATTTCCACTGGGGAAAATTGAGTTTGGGGTTTTTGGTTTAATATCCTTTAACCATATAACATACTGAATTCTTGCTGCTTTCAGCTACTTGTAACCATGTGGCCAGTACACTGCTCTGCCTGCATTGATAGTTATGCCCTCTCAACTTCATCTGCAAACCTTTATGCTTTCCTTGCCTTAGTCAGAAGCAGATTGCATTTTCATAGCCTTTTAGAATTTATGTGTGGAACACTGTGCTCAGACCCTGGGTACAGGCAGTGTCATTAAGTTACCAGGAGCAGGAACTTCTTTTACTGATATTGTCATTTGCTATTATAATTAGGGTAGTGGTGGATATGGTATTTTTCCTACCCTTGGGAGTGGTCACATTGTCAAATAGGTATTTAAACTAGGCTGGTGCTCTATAGTATATCACCTGATAAAACATTGCATTTATGTGTGGAATAAAAGTTCACTATGTTTGCATTGCTGAGCTACACTATTCTTGCATTTAATATAAACTTATATTTAAGTACACTCTAAAATCAACTGAATTCTATTTGGAAGCTGCAGCTTTAAGTAACCTGTTCCTGTTTTTTTTTTTTCCTAGGGCCCTCCCGAGCTTACCTATGAAGATCTGGAGTTCCTGACATCTTGGATTATGTTCTGGTGCCTGTAGCTCCGTCCCCCGAGATTTCCTGCTTCTCCTTTGTTGGGGTGTCGTGTTACAGGTGTGGTGCGCTGACGTCACTCGCGCATGCGTCCATGCACGCGCTGATGGCGCGGGGGAGCAACGGCCTGCACTTTAAACTGACCCACAACAGAAGGAGAGGCACGGAAATCTCGGGGGGGGCTACAGGCAACAAGAAGCATAATCCAGAAGTCAGGAACTTCGATCTTACAGATAGGCTCAGGAGGGCCCTAGGAGGGAAAAACAGGAACAGGTTACTTAAAGCTGCAGCTTCCAAATAGTATTAGTTGATTTTAGAGTGTACTTTATCCTTTAAGAATGATACTCATTAAAGGTATTAACAATTTCTAGGGTGATTAGGAAACATTTCTGCACAGGTACATTTTGCCCTGATATTTTGCACTTTTTTCATCAAACCTCAGTATTTAGATATTGCTTGGGCATTAATTCAAAAGGATATAGAACTAGAATGTGACATTTATGGTGTGGGAGTCACACACTCAGAAACATTTCCGGGGATGGGGAAAAATTTCTACCCTGGTAAAAAATTCTGCAAGCAACACTGCCAGTGGCATTGATATTCTTACTGCACCACACTTTAAGAAAATATGTGACTGACATATGGAAAATAGAGAACATGCAATAAATCTAAACATAAAAGGGAAATATAATGTATATACCTGTGTGACATAGTAGCAGGGAGACAGGCCCATTAAATGCAAAAAGTGTGTTTTTATTTTATTTAGTCTTCTGAATAAGAAAATGAATTTATTTTCTAATTCCATCTCAACACTTTTATTATTCTCCCTAATAGAACTGGAGGCCCCCTGAAACTTGAAGATTTGCTAATGATAAAGAAGGATATAATGTGATTTGACAATGAGCAATCTGCACATGATGAACTGTATAGTACAGACGAGGATCACAGTGAAGAGGAAACATAATGAGGCTATAAGGCTGCACAGACTAATTTCCCAACACCGGTACCAGTGCAGTATGGTTTCTCCAAAAATAGTCACCAGCAGATTTATTGTGTATTTGTTGGTTTGAATATTTATCTTTTTTTCTTTCTCTTTTTTTAAAAATGTGACATAAATCCCTAAAAAATGCCAGAAAATTGATGTTTTGTAAATCAGAGGTAAACCTGTTAAAAAACTTACAATACCATAGTAGTAATAAATTGCCCCCACCTGCCCCACCATAAACATTTAGACCCCATCATGCAATAACACCAATATAACCTGCTATATAGGGGTGTAGGAATCACCATAGCAACCATAGCGCTTGCTATGGGGCCGGAGCCAAAGCCATGTAAGGTATATCGTCCCTTCCTAAGAAAAATTTTCCCTTATGTAGTTCAACCCCCATAATCCTGGTTCCTTTTTCTTTCAAAGATGTTCCCAGATGGTAGATATTCTACTTACAAAACTGCGGCTCCCCCTCTTCATCCTGGTAATAGGCGTCAGTCACGCCCGTGGTGGCGACATTGTGGCCAATGGCTGTTGGTCATTACAGTAAGAGTCTCCTCTGCTGCTGTGCATGCTTGTAACTAACCAGCTCCCAACAGCAGCAGAGGAGGTGTGGCCATGCCAGCGAGGGACTGTATTTGTAAGTAGAATATCTGAGCCTGGGAGTATCTTTGAAAGGTTAAGATAAACAAAAAATGGGTTTGGGAGACTGAACCATTTTAATTTCTTAGGAGGGGGACATGCCCTTTAAAAATCCTGGCTGCATTTTGCTGGGTTGGGTTTAACTGCACACAAACTGATTTTTGTGGGTTGGGGGGCCCTAAAAGCTATGGGGTCCTGTGATTTCTAGCTACGTCTCTGTGCTGTATTTATTTTAACAAGCATTTACAAACACATTACTACCTCCCAGGTACCAAAAATGTTGTACTCTAACCATATAGTTTATCTGGAATTGTACAGAATCACTGAATATATTCCTTATAAAATCCGGGGGCACAATAGAGCTTTGGATGCAGCTGATTGAACAAGCTTTAACACTGGCTCTGCTACACTGCATAGGAAGAGTTCATGACACACACTAAATGATTGGCTCCCTCTACTTTAGTGAATGGAGCTGGTAACACCAACATTAAATTTGTCTGGACTTAATTTTGGTCTCTAGTTGCACTTTAATATGAATATACAACAGCCCACTTTTCTATATATGTGTGTGTATATTGAAGGTTTGACCAAGCCTTCTGGGTAATTGTTCTCCACCCAGAGTTAGGTCATGTGCTGTTTAAGCAAAGTACTTTAAACTAGAGAGTCCGCGTTCAAGCATCCAGGCCACACAGGAGAAGCTGTAGCTCATGCAGCCAAAAAGGCAAGTACCAGTAGGTTAGGACCCAGTTAGAAACCTTGAAGTGGTGACTGGGCTTAAAATAATTTGGCCAACTTATTGAATATTGCTTTCATGTATCCAGGGTTTAGCAGGCTGTTTGTAGCAGCAACCTTTGGAGGTAGCCAATATGCAATTAGAATTGTTTGTGCACTAGAATTCTATTTTTTGTCTGACTTATAGACCCTGATGCCAACAGCAGTAGCTCCTCAGTCCCCTGTGACATCTTTATGGATTGACCGAATATAAGTTAAAGAGGAACTGTGGTCCAAAATGACTTTAGGTAGATTAATAGGAATTGCTCTCCTGAGAGTTTTTGCAATTTATTCCATTGTTTATTTTGCATAGTTTTGAAGATATTACATTTTGTGTGTGATATGGCAGCAGCACACCAGGTCCCCTGCACTTCCTGCTCTGAAACCATGTCAGTCAATCGCCCTGTGTCTCTCCCCTTTGTAGCCCCCTTGGTCCCTTCCACCATGGACCCCATGGTCCCTCCAGTTGCAGGCCCCCATGGCCCATTCCCCTACAGTCCCAGTGGGCCCGCTGCTCGCCGGTGCTGTGGGCCCACCCACTTACAGGTGCCTACGCCCCCCCAGGTGCTGTGGGGCTACTCTGACACCCCCCTATCACCCCCCCCCCCACCGAAACTCGTGGAAACAGCCTTTTCAGGCAGAGAGAGAAAAGGGCTGTAGATTCCCCAGCTGCAGGTCCTTCACACAGAGAGGAGTAGGGACTTCCTGTCTCCCTCACCACTGAGGGAGGCTGAGGCTGTGCTCGCGGCGGCCATGTGCAGGAGAAGCCTCGGGAATGTCACATGTCGGCCTCCCACCCATTAACTTTTTGGTCAGTCATTTCTGTGTATCTTGGGTGTGGAGCACGTAGAGAGGTGGTTGATGGCTCGTTTTAAAGGTGGGAAACTGGCCTTTCATTTAAACAACTTGCTTGGAGACCACAGTTCCCCTTTAAAGGCTCATTCACACTACACTACAGAAGCTCAAACAAGAAAATAAGCATTCTTTTTTTCCACTGTGGATTTCCCTGTGCATTTGTAATTTCAATTTCTGTGTTTTAAATGAAGACACTTGCCATGATAGACGAAATGTGTGTAGCAGTGAGTTATAAGAACACATTACAATGTAAATATTGGGAATGTACGCTGAGGTTTGTGGGAAAGATATTGTCCTTGCATTGTTTCCAATCATGTTCTTATAAGGACATAGAACACCATCAAAAGAATGCAACAGGACATCCAAAATGAATTGTTTCAAAAGAATTTGTTATTCGCCTAACTGTGAGATTCATCTCTGGTGGAAATAGGACATAGAACACTCAGGCAGGGTGAATGAGCTGTAAACCTACATTGTTTTACCCCTGTACCCTAACCCTACTTATGGTCAGGATAAATCACCGCCAGTCACGGTGAATATTGCCGCAGCAGACAGTTCCTTGTGACTGATCGTGCAGTCCATGGGCGATTTGACGGTGCCGATCGCCGCGGCTGCCGGCAGTTCAGAACGCCGGAGGAGAGAGGGAAGGTAAGTAAAGATTGGGGGACTTTCTTATAAATTTTTTATTGCGGTGGGGCTGGGGAACTATCCCTAATATGTGGGAAAGGGATTTACACTAGGGGGAGGAAGAACAAAAACGGGGGGGGGGGAGTGAAGGGCTGCTCTGAGCAAGCCAAAAACCTCTGAGAGGACAGCTCGCAGCGAAAACAATTTCCCTGGTGGCCAGTTTTTAACTGTGGGGGGATATTACAGGAGAACCATTGGAGCTGGGATGTAAGGTAAGGATTTTTATAACACAACAGAGTGGGGCCAGTAGTGGGTTAAATTTTAGTTTGGGGGGTGAACATGCCCTTTAAAGGTATGTATACTGAAAAAATTACTTTGTCATCTTAAAGGGCATCTATACTGAAAAATGACTTTGTCCTCATCTATACATTATATACATGTAAGTAGACATACTCTGAGGTTTGTGTGTCACTGTCCTTTTAGATACAGTAATGATTTGTTCACGCTAAGTATCTCTCCTCCCAATCTAACCGGCCCTTCTCGGAACCTGTCTATAAGGGCAAGTATGCTCAATAATAACTAAGAGGCAGCATTGGAAGAGGGAATTTCCCAAGCATGCAATTAACATGATTGCATGAACACTGTTATTACAGAGCAGGGAGGGGGATCACGTCACAGGATTTGATTGCAATCACGTATTCTTCTAACTGGTGTATCTCAGGACAGAGGAAACTGACAAAGTGAAGACACTCTGGGGGTTGTGGGGAATTATAGAACCACTGGAAATAAAGAAAAAAAATCCATTTTTCCCATATGATGCCCTTTAATTTATAAATAAATACATGTAAGTAGCACTGAGGGTGTGTGTTGCTGCATGCCTTCAATACAGTACTTGTTTCTCAGGCTCTGACCACTGACCTGACTATTTTCCCACATACCAACTGCCAAAACTGCATACAGTATACAGCACAACGTAGATGTTTCAGATTAGATATCTCATGAAATATGGGGCAGATAAAAAAAAAAAACAGTACAGGTATAGTTGGGATGAATATAGTTTCCACTTATGGGCAATTTAAAAAAAACTATTTTCATTGTACATACCCTTTAAATTATAGTTGTAAGCTCAAAATACATGTTAGGACCTGGCAAAAAAGCAGCTTATAATGGTGCTGACCTTGTTATATTATGTGTTTTTGTCCATTTCTCATTAAGAAAGCTACAGCTTCATATTTGATTGTGGAGCTTACTGTGTCAAAGCCATTAACCTGCTTTAAATGTCATTTCACCCTTACCTTTAGCCCCAGACACAATTTTTCCTATACTTACTAAAAATGCTAAATGGTGAGGAAAAAACTGGTTAAATATGGAATAATCCTTCCCATTTTCAGTGTATGTATTATTATGATTCAGGTTTACACTATCGTTAAAGGGCATGTCCACCCCAAAACTATAATCCCCCACTACTGGCCCCATTGTGTAGTGTAGTTTAATCTTACCTCACATCCCAGCTCCATAAGGTTCTCTGTAGTCCCCCCCAAAGTCCTCAAAACTGCCCACAGGAGGGTAACAGAGTCCATATAGGACTCTGCCTCCTACCTGGCTCCGGGAGAAGTTTGGCATGCGTACTGCAGCCCTTCTCTCCCTCCCGATTAGGATTCCCTCACCTAGTGTAAATCCCTATATATGTAACATTCCCCTGTCCCCCCAGCCCCAACACTCTATTTATTTTATTGAAAGTGCCCCAAACCTTACTTACCTCCCCTCTTTCCTCCCGGCAGCCGCGTCCGTGATTGGCTGCCGCTCAGCCAATCACAGAAGCGACTGCCGGTCCGCCCCTCTGCTTGCATTTTCTCGCAAGCGAGGGCCGGCAGCGCGGCAGAGGAAGAGGGGAGGTAAGTAAAGTTTGGGGCATTTTCTAATAAAATAAAATAGAGCGGTTGGGGTGGGGGAGGGGAATAACATAAAAAATATTCAAGGTTGGACATACCCTTTAATAAGGTATAGTATTATGTACTGTTTACATATGATTATGTTAAAACAAGAATTCTGGTATAATGTAAATATTTACATAATGACGAACTCTTACAAATAATTCTGAAAATTATCACATGTTCTTTTGTAGTATTGGTATTTTACTTTGGATTATTTTTGAGCTCATTTTCTTTTCTTTTTTAAACTGAAATTTACATTGCAGACATACTATTTTTATAATGTTTGGTAAAATGTTGTATTTTCTAGAACTTGCACAATATACTGTACAAATATTTATAATATTTAATGCTTAATAAATTATGTAAACTGTGAGCGGTTTGTCAATGCACCAAAGTAATTTGTTTTACAGTGATATATAATTACAGTATATATTGCCCAGTGCCATATATGTAGATTGGCTCCAGTGCCATACATGTAGATTGGTTCCAGTGCCATATATGTAGATGCCATATATGTAGATTGGCTCCAATGCCATATATGTAGATTGGCTCAGTGCCATACATGTGATGAGTTCCAGTGCCATATATGTAGATGTCATTTATGTAGATTGGCTCCAGTGCCATATAGTAGATTGGCTCCAATGCCATATATGTAGATTGGTTCCAGTGCCATATATGTAGATGTCATTTATGTAGATTGCCTCCAGTGCCATATATGTAGGTTGGCTCCAGTGCCATACATGTAGGTTGGGCTCCGGTGCCATATATGTAGATGTCATATATTAGATTGGCTCCAGTGCCATATATGTTTATTGACTCCAGTGCTATATATGTATTTGTCTCAGTGCCATATATGTAAATTGGGATTTAGGGGGGGTTGCAATTTTCTAATAACAAAAAAGGAAAGTAGGAAAAAAAAGTTCTAAAATTAAAAAAGGTTTAAATATTTCTGTTGCTATTTTTATTACACATTTATTGGAAGATCTGATAAAATAATACGCAATTCCAAAGAAACCATCATCTGGTCATAGAAAGGCATTGGATTCGAACAACAGAATCAGTTCATAATCACCTAAAATCTGCCATTCGTTATCTCTGAAAAATGACAGTAAGTGTATGTGCTGAAATCATGAAAAAATACAGAGGTTTACCACGGTGTAGTCTGCTGTGTATGGCCGCCTTACAATGTCGCCAGTCAGACAGGACTAGGATCGAGGGGACCATATGCAACGCACAGTAGAATCATAATGAGAAACATTAGCAGCCTAAGCAGGGGCACTTCTAGGTTTTTGCTGCTGGCCAAACTTTTGAATGCCCCCTTTCACGTGCCGTGCATTAAAGTGGGTGTGGTTTTGCCAATGGCCGTGGCTTCGCTGGCAGTGTGGATAAAATTTTACTATTTTGTACTTCCCATCACATAGGTATTCAACAGTTCCTCAGACAGTCAATTACCAATTATGTAATTTTAGAAACAGGTATGACATCCCTTTCTCAAACAGCTTGTGTGCCACTACCATATTGCTTCTTCCAGTTTTAGTTGATTAAAATCATTTTTTTTATAGCCTGTGCTATATGTGTTGGTCAACTGTTACAATACATTAGAAATGCCAGACTTTCTGTAATATAAAAGATTTAGACAAAAGATTGTAAGCCTGCCACCACATCAAGCCCTAACTAGCTAACTAGTAGTCATGTGGGCTGCACTCACACTTGTGCACGTTTGCTAGTTACGTTTTTTCTTCACCACTGCCTGTCTGCCGCCTTTCTTCTTCAGTGAGAGGTGCTGCCTGAGACAAATGTCTCACTCTGCCTAATGGTAGATGTGGCCGAGCCTAAGGCTGGTTACACACATTCTCTTCCTGACGACTGCTAGTCGGGAAGAATCATGAATGTCGCCATGGTCAACAGTTTACACGCATCGATTGTGTGGTCCATAGCGTTAAGTCCAGCAATAATCTACATGTGTAGTGGCTTTAGGTTTTGTTAACGCATGGATACCTATACCTAATGATACCTGTACTGCATGGTATACCTATACTAATAATTCCTTATACCACAGGTATACCTATACCTAATGATACCTATATTGCACAGTATACAGTACCTATACCTAATGATACCTATACCGCACAGTATACCTATGCCATGTTACCAGTTACTGCACTGTATACCTATACCTAATGATATCTATATTGTACGGTATACCTATACCTAATCATACCAATACCGCACTGTATACCTATACCCAATGATACTATATTCCATAGTTGCCTATACCTAAAATTCCTATATCGCACCCGCACGGTATAGCTATACCTAATAATTCCTATACGCACGGTATACCTATAACTAATGAACCTATACTGCACGGTATACCTAATAATTCCTATACCGCATGGTATACCATACCTATGATACTATACTGTTACGGTATACCTATTCCTAATAATCCTATACAGCACGGTATACCATACCTAATGATACCTATACTGAACGGTATACCTAATAATTCCTATACCTCATGGTATACACTATACCTAATGATACCTATACTGCACGGTATACCTAATAATTCCTATAACGCACGGTATAAATATACCTAATGATACCTATACTGCACGGTAACCTAATAATTCCTATACCGCAGGTATAACCTATACCTATGATACCTATACTGTACAGTATACTTTCCTATAATACTATACCGCACGGTTAACTATCCTATGATACCTATAATGAACGGTATACTATACCTAATAATTCCTATACCTCATGGTATACCTATACTGCACGGTATACCTATACCTAATAATTCACCGTACAATATAGATATCATTAGGTATAGGTATACCAATGCGGTATAGGAATTATTAGGTATAGGTATACCGTGCAGTATAGGTATACCATGAGGTATAGGAATTATTAGGTATAGGTATACCGTTATACTGCCTAGTAAAATGTTATTCAGGTACCTCCAAATTAAACATGCTTTTCAAGCGCAATTCAAGGGGCATCCCTTAACATTTGAAAACAACCCACTCCAATGCTATTTACAGGAGACTCCTCAGCCAAGCTAATTTCAAGGTTTATCTAGCCTTAAAGAACTGTAAACTCAGTATTTGCAGTCTTTGCCCTCGTTGTATTATTCACAGGAGGTGAGAACGCTTATTCTCACCTCCCTGTGAATAATATTACGCTCGGGTGAATAATATTACGCTGGGGGACCTGGAACTCACCTTCGCTCCACTCGCAACGCTTTTTCATGAACAGCTTTCTCTCTTCCATCGCGCGCCCTCTTTGTATCGGCGCGCATGCGCCTAGATAGGGCGCGCGGTCGGGACAGAGCGGCTGTCAGTGAAGGAGCGGTGCGAATGGAGCGGAGCGAAGGTAAGTTCCCGGGCCCTGAGAAAATATTATTCACAGGGAGGTGAGAATAAGCGTTCTTCACCTCCCTGTGAATAATACAAATGGAGGGGAAAAGTCTGCAAATATTAATGATATGGGTTTACAGTTCCTTAATCAAGCAAGGGCATACTCACAAACTTTGTGCAAACAGCGATCTGGTCGTTGGAGGTTGGCCAATGGAAAAACATGAATGGACTGAGGCCATGTAAAACAATAAACAATGTAAAACAATTTCCCCAAAAGCACTCGAGCTTGACTTACCAAATATTCATAGTGAACCGAGCATATCTAACCCCCATGCAAATCGCCAACACAAATAACCGCAGCCCACTATGTCCGAAATGTCAAAGAGATTTAGGCTCATTCTATCACATGTTATGGACTTGTCCTTATGTTCAGGGATATTGGCAACAAATTATTACTTTTCTACATGACCATATGGGCTCCCCAGTGAGTCTGGACCTAAAGTATGCTACTTAACATAACCGATATTACGATAGACACGTGATAAGATATTTATAACCGAAACTCTGTTCTTGCCCAAAAAACTATTGGCTAAAAGTGGATGCAAACGGCTCTACCCTTATATCTGAATGGAAACAAGAGGTAGAAATAGATGCCTACCATATAAAGAAATAATGTACACACAAAGAGGTTGCCCACAAAAAATAAAAAGATATGGGCTAGATGGGAAGACTCCCAATTAACTATCACGGACTGATTCGTTTACGGAAACCAAAAATACACAATACTGTTTATATAAGACTTTCACACACCTCGTATACAACGTCAAAGCACGGCAAGGAGATACCTTAAGGTTCTTGTTATCTTCTTCGTTTGAGCACTTTATTTTTCTATTTTCATTTCTTTTGTCTTTTATGTAAAAAATGTTAACGGTTACCTCCACATTCAAGGAAAAAGACTATTCCAGTATTATACACAAGAAGGCCAAAATATGTATGTATAAGCCTTTTAATGTTCAGTGCACAATAGAGAAAACTGTAGGAAACAAATTTTCTGTTTTTTCCGCACACAAGAACATATTTGTTGATACTATGTAAAATAATACGTGTCAATTAATACTTCCTTCCTGATATTCCTTATAAAAATACCTCCGTTAGGAGAATTTAAAAAAAAATCCAATACATTCCAATTTACCGAGCAAAAACTGCTGTGTTATCGTTTATATATATAATCCTGCCCATTTATGGGAGTGGTTGTGGTTGTGGGAGGAGTTGTAGTTGTCATGTTTGAAAGGGGTGTGTTGAGGTGTGAGTATTTTTATATTCGTCTTGATTAACCAAATGTTTACAATAAAATGCATTTGATTGTAAATCTGGGGCCCTAGTTTTAACAGCTGTTTTTAAAAAGTTGCGGTCATACATTTACTTGGTATCGGAAAATTATGTACCGCTGGTTAGTGAATATGCTCCCTGGTGTGCAATGGTAATGTGAAACTTGTTGAAGAATAGTCACGTACAACTTGCAATCCACCACTCAGTAAATATTAAAAATTGGTCGCTGTGACTTCACTAATCACATTAGGGGGAGACCAAACAGCAGTTGCATCAACGTATGGCCAGCATAGAAGAGCCAATTCTCGGGTCAGGACTCGCCATGTACCTGCATCTTAAAGAAAGGACATACATTTGAAGATGTGATGTCAATATCTTGGCAACAGAACAGGACGGCTCAAGAGAGTTGTCAATGAGGCCATTTATGTGAAAATAAAGGAACCAAGGGCCATATTTATAAAGGCGCGGATTGCTTTTTAGCGATAACGATAATGATGTAAATTAACGATAACGATCGTAAATCTACAAAAACAAAATGGGGAGATTTATGATCCCCATAGAATACAATTGCGGAAGTTTACTTCCACATTGTATTCTACGGTAGAACTGCTAACATTAACGGCCAGTGTGTACATTACTGATAGCAAAGGGTTTTCGATAAATTGCAATAACCTCGCTTTATAATATGGCCCCAAGCCAGAATAGAGGTGGGGGAGTTCAACACCAACTGTTGCCATGTACAATGCTGTTGTTACACACTTACCCTGGGAAGTTTTGATAACACTCTTAGCCACAAAGCAACTACATCTTGCATTCAGAGGGTTCCTAACACCTGGCTGTTATATGCTAATTGGTACTTGCCTGGGTACTTATATCAAATAGTGGTCCAACCAGCAGATGTAACTACCAATGTTTCTGTGAAGTTCCTCAGCCTGGACCATTAATTTCCAATCAATATAAAAATGTCAAAAAAGGGGGTTAGGAAATGTCATAGGAAAGTCAGTTAGGACGAGACGGCAAACTTTACGCATTTGTCCGGGATGCTTGTAATGTAAATAACTATACCAGGGATTTCTCTTTTAAATGTAAAATTTGTAGAAAGTCTAAAGACAATCAGGAGGTGAACAAAGTTATTAATATTTGTCCCCAAACACCCTTTACAACTCAGCTACATTGGTGCATTGCCGGAGCTCACCTAGTTGCCTAGTTGAGTTTATTAAGCATTCCAAATTGTAAATATTTCATTGTAATGTGTACAGTTTTCGAAATTACAAGATTTTAACACAAAAATCTTTTAGTAAATATTATAACGAGAATCGTGGTAATTAATAAGAGACGCAGTCACTGAGGGTAGATTTCCCTTTGTTGATTCAATAGCAGCTTTGTAGCTTTGGTAAATCCTAAATGGAATGGGTGAATATTTACCCCAGGTATTAACGGATAGAGAGGACACAAAGCAGGATGAATAAAATGCGCAGATGTTTACTGGGGAAATTCGCCTATTATGCTACTATGAATTGTGGTAGATTTTCATTTAACATGAACAGAAGGGATTAAAACAATAGCTCAGAAATAAATTGGAAAACGACAGTATTTTACAATAACAGATCCCAGGACTAATTATTTTAGATAGGGTAGTTTATTCCAGATGATAAGGAAACAGTGTAAATAACCGCTACTTTTATGGGTGGTCATCCTTTTCCAAATGTGGCCATCAATGACAACCACGGCAGTATAAAACACCACGGAACTGTATGATCAATACAATGGGGTAGCACAATACCGCGTGACATAGGTGGTCATTAGGTATACTGTGCGATTTAGGTATCATTAGGGATAGGTACACCATACGGTTTAGGCAACTTAAATTTAGGTATACCGTGCGGTATAGTAACTATTAGGTATAGGTATACTGTGCAGAATAGGTAACATTAGGTCTAGGTATACCATGCGGTATAGGTATTATTAGGTATAGGTATACCGTGTAGAATAGGTATCATTAGGTATAGGTTTACCGTGCGGTATAGGTATTATTAGGTATAGGTATACCGTGCAGAATAGGTATCATTAGGTATACTGTGCAGTATAGGTATACCGTGCGGTATAGGTATTATTAGGTATAGGTATACCGTGCAGAATAGGTATCATTAGGTATACCGTGCGGTATAGGAAGATAGGTATAGGTATACCATGCGGTATAGGTTTATTAGGTATAGGTATACCGTGCAGATGGTATCCTTAGGTATAGGTATCCCGTGCAGTATTAAATTTAGGTATAAAGGCGGTAAGTAACTATAGGTATAGGTATACTGTGCAGATACGTAACATTAGGTATAGGTATACCGTGCAGAATAGGGTCATTAGGTATAGTATTACCGTGCAGAATAGGTATCATTAGGTATAGGTATACCGTGCAGTATAGGTATACCGTGCGGTATAAGAATTATTAGGTATAGGTATACCGTGCAGTATAGCTATACCATGCGCGTTAGGTATTATTAGGTATAGGTATACCATGCAGAAAGGTATATTAGGTATAGGTATCCCGTGCAGTATTAATTTAGGTATACCGTGCGGTATAGTAAACTATTAGGTATAGGTATTACTGTGCAGAATAGGTAACATTAGGTCTAGGTTACCATGCGGTATAGGTATTATTAGGTAAGGTATACCGTGCAGAATAGGATCATTAGGTATAGGTAGTACCGTGCAGTATAGGTAACCGTGCGGTATAAGAA